>JAFNEN010001610.1:0-34019 GCA_019343175.1 Oedothorax gibbosus | reverse complement strand
CCCCTATAGGAGGAATTTATTTTTTTTTTAAGTGTAGGCTCGCGAGGGCTATAGTGGTCATTCAAGATATTCATGTTGCATAATTTGAAGTTAAAGAACTATGGGCGAGTAACACTACACAAATTTTAATTACCATTCAATAAATCAATATATTTGGGCACAAGTCAACTGCACTCCCCATTAGTATACCAATGATCAACTGCACTGGTAGGAGGAGTCGAACAGCTCGTTCTTTTTATTCTTTCTTCGCTTAAACAGTATCCGCATGTTTTTAAGCTCCATTTAAGATGACGAAAGGAAGTATTGAAGCGATTTTTAATCTTGACTAGAAGAGCATTTGCCTAATTTTTCAATTTGTACTTAGTTTGTCCCCCAAGAAACCAATAACATCGAACCCCGTTAACGCGAACACGCTTAACACGAAATTCCTGAAGATGAACTGAACTTGAACTCCCTGGCCTATAAAGCTTTGAGCTAATGCTAAATAAACTCTTAACGTGAAATCACTTTAGGAGAAATTCCACTTAACCCGAACAAAAAATTCAGAATTTGTCTATTTTCTTCTTCCTCAAAGTTTCAAAGATCAAATAAAACAAACATTAAGAAAAACGGTCCCGGACATTTTTAAAGTAACAGTTTAGTTTATTTTGAATTATCGTACGTCGCACTGGAGCTACACGTGGATTTAACGTAACAAGAAATTCTGAAAAGTGGATTGTAAAATAACAGTTTTCTAAAAAAGAACTGGTTAAACTAACACCCGTGCAGCGGAGAATCTCCCCCAGTGCAGTTGACTAAATGCCATATATTTAGGAAGGAAATTATATTTCAATAACTTTAAAACCTTAAAAATTCTATGGCAGCTACCATTTTCTCGTGAACCTTATGCCCCCAACAAGTACTGGGAACTCGTGTACCAAATTTGAAGTCTGTAGTTA
Organism: Oedothorax gibbosus; assembly: GCA_019343175.1. Lineage (NCBI taxonomy): Eukaryota > Metazoa > Arthropoda > Arachnida > Araneae > Linyphiidae > Oedothorax > Oedothorax gibbosus. Next base: position 33,081 of record JAFNEN010001610.1, on the reverse strand, counting down.
TTTCGTTTTTTAGCAATACCTTAAAAGCCAAAAAAGTTCTAAGGCAGCTACCCTCTGCATATTTGCGATTTTTTTCGAAACCTTTATTATGACGTCGGCAGGTACTGGGAACTCGTGTCCAAAATTGAAGCCACAACTCTTTAGTTCAATTGTAGATTGGTTTTAGACAGACTGACAGAGGACCCTGTTTAAAAAACTTTTTCGCAATAGTATCTTCAAAACGGGAAAATCAAAATCCCAGTTCGAATTTTTACGTAATTCAAACTTTAATTTCCTTAAAAGCAATACCTTAGGCAATACCATATACCATACCAATACCATAAATATACCAATACCATATACCAATACCATACCACCATATACCATAGCAATACCATAGGCAATTGAAAATAAAAATCAAATTAGTTTTACCATAAAATTACCCGTAGATGCAGATTACAAGATAGTTTTGAACCGTGTAGTAAAATAGTAATGAAGGACAACTTTTGTAAACATTTAATAATGTGTATATATAATGCTGGTGGTCTTCAACATTTCATAATTTCATCTGCTTTATATTTATAGAGTACCAGAAAATTATGTACAAAATAATGCTTTTAATGATTAACTTACTAGCAATGTTTAGTAGATATTGGAATTATTTTTAAGGAATTTTTTATTTCCCCACTCCAAAATTTTTTTCCGGAATTTATTTAAAATTTGTCTTTTCGCTGCCCCAAAACAACCCTACAATTCATTTTTCCCAGTAAGCTTACAACAAAAATTGATTTTTGTTTATTTGCCTTAGCATAAACTCCAATTGGTTCTCATACCTTTCCTAGGGGAAATGCTTTATGGCAAAGCAATACTTTCCCAGAACATTACGATTTCAAACATAATGCATTGTCGTTTTGGGACTGACTATCCATCTAAATACTTATAACATGCCCAAATCAGAAAGTCTAATATTTTAAAAGAGGGTAAGACCTGTACATAAGGGTGGCTATTGAAAATGTTACCATACCCCAATTTAAAAAAGCAATGTTCCACGGAGACGGTCTTGTTAAAACGTAAATAACCAGTGCACAAAAACAACTTATTCTATCAAGGCCCGTTCAAATAAATAAGGTTGACCTCAAGTTAAATTCAAGGTCTATTCAATTGCACATGCACATACTATTACCTTACTTTGTTACATGGAGCAGGTTTCACATTTTTTTAGAAAAAAATCTTTAATACCAAGAAAAACTAATACCAAACCTATGAAGAGGGAGAAAGGAGTGATAATAGGAGCTCTAAATACAGGTAATTTTTCAATTAATGACGCTTCTCTTGATATTTATATTTCAAGGTAAAAAGTTCTTTATCAATTTCATTTGCTCCATAACATTCGACATTACTAGTTTAAGATCAAAGAAAGTTGTTGAAATTGTTTGGGCTTCTCAAGTATAATATAAATTGTTTATGCTTCACGTATAAAATAAACCTTTTAGGAGTCAATTTTGTTTATTTCCTAAATTTTCTGATCAGATAACACTTAAACTAGAATCTCTATTAACTTGATCGAGTGGTCTTCATTTGGTTCTGAATTCAGTACTTTGTCTTACATTTTGTTTATTTAAATATACTTAAGCAGAATTCTTATTTTTTAGAGGCCAATTTTCTTGCCAGTCGTCGTTAATCGGACGATTTTGATTGAAGGTTTGACGGATAATTTCCCCAAACCCGACCCTGTCATCTTTTCAAGAAAACATAATAGATTAATGGTCCAAATTAAATCCTGGTATGTGGCATTACTTCGGTTTAACAAATAAACCTTCAAATACCAGTATATTGCCTAATCAAAAATGTGGGCCAACTGGGTACAACCACCCTGTGGAGGAAACCCCCAAACGATTGCATTCACACTAAAAGTGGGGATGCCTCCCTCAAAGGATATCCGGACATGGTTTAGGGTCAGAAAATGACTTTCTTTCGTCATATAAGAAGGAAAAAAAGTACATTATCTAGACAAATGACTTGGACCATTGTTGTAAGAACTCAATAACTTTAACCTATAAAAAGTGTACTGAATAAATGATTAATTGAGGGCAAAAATGGCTCAATTCATTGTTGTTGTTACTACAGTTTACCGAAGATTTCTATAATCGCTCCCTTTTTCTACAAAGGAAGGCCGTTTTTTTAAAATAATTTCTTCAATATTGGCCTTACTATGTGCGCTTGTTGATTTTAGGTTAGGTTAGGTTTAAATTATCGTCGCCCCTAGAGCACACGAGGGCTATTGCGACGGGCGTCGTATTTTAGAAAACCCATCAAGTTGACGAGCACGGACACCTGAGTAGGCACCCACGCAACCGTTCCCTAAGGCGACATTCGTACGCAGCGTTTAAGGACTCTTGAAGGATATTTAACGTGCACTCCCTACCGGGGTATTATTGTCGGACTTTTTGCCTGCAAGGGTCCGTTTTAAATTTTAGGTGGCAGGTTATTGTTGGCGTGCCGGACCCGAACCTAGGACCTTCGCTCTAGGCGAGTGCCTAACCGACTGGGCTCCCCAGCCCCCTTGTTGATTTTAGAGCTCTCATTTTTCGCACATGTTTTAAAGTTAAATGATTTTTTACAAAATATTTGGTAGACGACAAATTATTCTTTTATTCGAGTTGTATTTATGGACTTTAATTACAAAAGCTGCCATGCAATAAATTAAAGAGTGGTAGGTAAAACTGAAATGTACTTAGATTTTTTTTTATAGTCGGTGCGATGCAACTATCGATGTACGGGGTCCTGTGGGAATGCACAATTGCATTGGCACGGCCCTAAATCTACTTTTTAGGTTTCTCTAAAAATTTCAAATATTTCCAAAAATTGTTTTTTTTTAACAATTCTGTTTATTACTACGGAGTTAAAAAGTTTATACAAGACAACCTTAAAACGTAACTTCAAAGTTTGGACAGTTTTTATAGGTTGATTTATAATAATTGAAAAAAAAAGACAGTTTCCAATGCAATAAGCCCTATATAAGAAATGGATTTGTACATGGTGTTTTAAAATGTATGAATAATCTAGCGACCATAGACGCCGACTTTTTATTTGACCATGGGGCGACATTAGGGTATAGGTAGAGTAGAAGTGCTATTATATAATTACAAAAACACTAAAATAGCAGATATACTGGTTTAAGTAGAGGGACACTGTTCCTACTGCCAGTATGAAGTTGGCGTGGTACTGCTAGCGTATTCAGGCCGGGCCCGGTTTGGCGGCTTAACTTTTGCAGCCAAGTAGCGGAAACGTACTTAATTTGGGAAACATTCCCGTTAAAAAAAGTAATGTTTTTCACAATCTTGTTGCCAAATCTCAAAAATAATTTATTTTTGAGTTAGTTGGTTTGTTTGAAAATACAGTATATAAAAAAAAATATTTAAGCTTGAAATGGGTTATTTAAAAATTGGGGGTTTTTTTTGTGTATGTGAGTATTTGTTCGAAATGCAACGTGGGTGGGGTTTGGGTTTTTATAAAATGCACAAAAATCTATAGAGTGGTTTAAGGGGCTTATGATGTATTTCAGTGTTTGGTTTGCTTTTTGCCAAACGTTTTTAACGAAATACCAAAGGTTAATTTTGTCGTTCTTATCTGCCCGATGTTTCACAATATTTTTTTTTATAAATTTTTTTAAAAGTTTTTGATAAATTTTTTAAAATTTGAAAGTAATTATCTTATTATTATCTTATTTTTTTTAGAGTAATGATGTAACGAAATATGCGAAATTTTAAATTTCCCTTTTTTTTAAATATAGGTTTTTTTTTTTATTAATAAGTATTTTGTAATATTATTTTGTATTATTTTATTATTGAATGAAAAATTTATTCGATTTTTTTTAATTCAGTGTTGGTTTTCCCTTTTTTATTATAAAAGATATATTGGATTATAATCGGCCGTAGGCCGATTATAATTCAAATATATCATTGATAATGGGCCCGGGTTAGGCCTATTATAATTACTAAGATTTCATTGGTGTTGTATTTTTAGGGGTAAACTTAATTAACAACTTTGGATTAAAGTAATTAAAAAAATTTATAATCAAAACGTAGTTTCACATGTCTATTTCCCAATAATCGACGGCCCGGAGGTTTGCCAAATTACCCCACAATCGACGGCCCGGAGGGGGTACCAGCGTTTTTTTTAAGGATATTACGGCTTGGGGTGGCCACAATCGACGGCCCGGAGGATTGCCGAGTAGCCAAAATCGAGGCCCCGGAGGGGTACCAGCGGTTTTTTTAAGGATATACGCTCGAGTGGCCAAATCAACGGCCCGGAGGATTGCCGGGTTAATTTTAAGTTGAGGGTGCTTCTGTCGCCAAGGGATTTGGCGTTTTTGTTGGGAGCGATAAACAATTTTTTTGGGTGAGCGGCATTTTCTGGTGAAATACGTTGTGGGATCTTTGTTGTGGCTAGGTGGCGTGGTTATACTTGAGCGGAGGTTAGGCGCGTGGGATTTTTTGTTCTAAATTAATTATTGTCCAACGCTGGCGCTGGGATATTTGCGCGGAATTTAGTTGCGCGGATGATATGCGCGTGAGATTTATTTGTATTCTATAAATTACTTTTTGTTCTATCGTCATTTCGTGAGGTTTCGTTTGCGTTTGGCTTTGAACATCCGATTATTATGGATGGTGCTTATTTAAAATTCGGAATTTTTTGCAAAACTAAATAAATTTTATTTTGATTTACTTTGTAAATTAAAAATTCGCCCGGGGCCCCAACGAGTGTTTAGGCTTTCAATGGGCCCTACAGTACTGCCCCATGTAGGATACTGATGTTTTTTAGAGAAAACAAAATTGCCCGGGGCCCCAAAACGAGTGTTTAGGCTTTCAATGGGCCATACAGTACGCCCCATGTAGGATACTGATGTTTTTTAGAGAAAAAAACATTGCCCGGAGCCCCGAACGCGGGGCGTACTGGATTTCCACTCACTCTTGTAGCTCTAGTGCGACGATATTTAAACTAAACTAAATTGCCCGTAGCCCAAAACGCGTGCGTACTGGATAACCATTCCTGTAGCCTTAGTGCGACGATTTTTCAAACGATAATTAAACTGGATCCCACTCGTGTAGCTCTAGTGCGAAAATTTTCAAACAAAAACTAATGGATTGCCCCTCGTGTACTCTAATGCGACGAAAATTCAAACAAAATAAACTGGATTGCAAGTACTAGCCCCTTGTGTACAATAAAGTTTTTTTTGTGTTGCCCAAAGCAAACCAAAACCCCGAGTCTGGTTTATTTTTTCGAAAGTAACTAGGGTTAAATGCATCGGCGTAAAGGAATCTGGCAATGGGAGGGAAACACGCGAGTTTCGCAAGTTGTTGTTTTTTTTTAGGCCAAACCCTTGGCGACCCGAAGCACCGGGCAAATTTATTTACCCATTGCCGAGTAAGCCCCAATCGACGGCCCGGAGGGGGTACCAGCGGGGTTTTTTTTTAAAGGGTATCACGGCTCGAGTGGCCACAATCGACGGCCCGGAGGATTGGCGAGTAGCCACAATCGACGGCCGGAGGGGGTACCAGGGTTTTTTTAAAGGGTATTACGGCTCGAGTGGCCCCAATCGACGGCCGGGAGGATTGCCGGGGGTAGCCACAAAACGACGGGGCCCCGGGGGGGGTACCAGGGGTTTTTTTTTTAAGGATACACGCCCGAGTGGCCACAATCGACGGCCGGAGGATTTCCAGTTTCACAAACGGGGCCCCCGGAGGGGGTACCAGCATATTTTTTTAGTGTGTCATGGGCCGAGTTCAGGGTTGGGCATTCAATTTACCGACCCACCGTGTGGTCGGTCGGTCGGGTTACGGTCCCTTTGGGGGTCGTCGGTCTTGGTCGGGTGGTCCCGGGCCCGGTCGGGTATATTGCGCTACAACATTTACGTTCGACAAATTAAAAAATTACTGGGCTATCAGACAAAGTTAAAAAAAAAAAAAAAAATCATATGAAAATATTTCTCACGTACCGACACCCCTCCGTGAGCAGAAGCAACGAATTGAGAATGCCACCGAGAGATGTACGTCATGTAAAAAAAGCCCTACCCCAATGACGGAATTAAACCCGCATCTGGAAAAGCCCCCAAAAACCAGCTACGAAACAAAAACAAACAAGAACCCCCATGTAACCACATGCCCATCAAATATATGTCTACCAACCAACCAAACCTACGAGCTGCGTAATTATTTTTCTAAATTAACTAATCTTAATAAATTTTCAAAGTTTTGAAACAAATATTGGGTGTTTTAAAAATTAAAATAAACATTTTTCCGAGTAATTTACTGTGCCGTACCGAAATTAATAAAAATATTTCGTAAAAACTTTCTAACTGTAGCAACCCTGTGTTTACTTTTTTACAACCCAAAAGTCGCCAAATAGCATTGCGGCCTGAATACGCTAGGGGTTTTCCCTTGGCGTTTATTTCGCAACTAAATTTTAAAAAGTTAAATTTCTTGACCAACATTGTTTTTCAAAAAAAACTGCTACAAATTAGATTTGAGTAACTTTTAATTAATTTATTGCATAAAATATAAAGATGGTTGCATCACAGACTAAATTTTAAGAGTTTATAATTTGATTTATGCCTGCAAATGACATTCGACATTCAAAAATAGACTGAATAGAACTGTTTCAGTTATTAACTGTTTGGCTATGAAGACATCAAAACTTTTTATGAATCGTATTTTATTTACACTGTTTTTGTTTGAAAAAACTAGAAAAAAATTAAACGGAGACTGGTCGCAGAATTTTTATAGCTAGATAGTTGAATAACAAACTAAAATGCATTTTTGAATGCAGTGGGTCTATACAAAACTTAAGAATTTGTAAATAACTTTTTAAATAATAAACGAGCATTTGTCAATAATCCATCAATTTAACCCCATTTGAGGGTTAAAAAAATTTTACAACTAGAAAAATATAAAAGCAAAAAACTATATACAAGTAATAACTCACCTTATTTTAAATAAAAAATATATCGTGCAAGAGTCCAACACTCAATTCCGACAGTGTATGAAGTCTCTACAACAAACACACTACCTGTCTTGACTCAGTCAAAACACCGACTGGAGAGTGGATAATACCGAAGGAGGAGCTTGAACTTCAAAAGTTGAACGTGCTTTTCCGGTCACAACAAGTCGGGTACCTTTGCACTCGCGCGTTGATAGGGTTGCTCAGTCGGAAAGATAGTGCCAAACCGGCTCTGTTTTAGGTGTTTGGTGACGTTGCACTAGAGCTGTGCGTTGACTTATTTAAGTCAAACGCTATTCGAAGTTTTTTTCTGAGAAAGGAGCTTAGAAAATTATAGAGCCAAACCAGGTCTCTTAGGTTAGGTTAATTTAAATTATCGTCGCAAGATCTACACTAGGACAATGGGTCTTTTAGGTGTTTTGTAACGTTGCACTATAGAACTAGCATGTTGACTATTTGAGCCAAACGCACTACGAAGTTTTTCCTGAGAAACGAGCTTAGAAAAAGATAGAGCCAATCCGGGTCTGTTAAGGTGTTTAGAACGTTGCACTAGAGCTGTGCGTTGACTTATTTAAGTCAAACGCTCCTCGAAGTTTTTTCTGAGAAAGGAGCTTAGAAAATTATAGAGCCAAACCAGGTCTCTTAGGTTAGGTTGATTTAAATTATCGTCCCACAAGATCTACACTAGGGCATTGGGTCTTTTAGGTGTTTTGTAACGTTGCACTATAGAACTAGCATGTTGACTATATTTGAGCAAAACGCACTACGAAGTTTTTCCTGAGAAACGAGCTTAGAAAAAGATAGAGCCGGGCCCGGGGATGCCTAGAGTGCGTTTGACATTATATCAAACGCTATCAGTTTCTGAAAAGGAGCTTAGAATAAGCCAACCAGGTTCTAGGTTGAATTTAATTTCGTCCCTAGATCTACATAGGGCAATGGTCTTAGGGTTTTTAACTGATTAGACTAGCATGTGACTATTTGGCAACCCTACGATTTCTCTGTGAACGAGTAGAAAAGATAAGCAATCCGGTCGTTAGTTTAGAAGTGCACTAGACTGTGCGTTGACTTTTAAGCAACGCCGAAGTTTTCTGAGAAAGACTTAGAAATATAGAGCCAAACGGTCTCTTAGGTAGGTTATTTAAATGCCACAAATCTACACGCAGGTCTTCTAGGTTTGTAACGTTGCACTATAAACTAGCATGTGACTCATAAGCAACGCCAATCGACTTTTCCTGAGAAACGAGCTTAGAAAAAGCCAATCCGGGTTTGTTAAGGTGTTTAGAAACGTTGCACTAGAGCTGTACGTTGATTTATTTTAAGCCAAACGCACCTCGACTTTTTCCCTTCGAAAAAAGCTCAGTATAGGCCTGTTTCAGGTCGTGAGTGGCTACTGAAATGATGAATGAAAATAAATTCTTTCTAGTGCCTCAATTGAGGAATCAATGTCACGTGAGAACAGAGCACTAATCAGTGCACCGATCGGAGGAAGAACAGGGCTAGTATAGTGTTAGGTTGCATTATCGTCGCACTAGAGCTACACGAGGCTAGAGCTTGCGACGCGGACGTCATAATTTAGAACCACATTGAAGTGACGGGCCTTCAGCTGAATAGGCAGCCAATGCAACTTCGTGACATCGTACGCGGCGTTGGGACTTTGGAACATATTTAACGTACGCTCCCTCTACCCCGGAATATTATTTGTCGGACGTTTTGACTGCAGACCGTTTTTATATCGTTAGATATTTTGGCAATGCCAGGGCCCGATCCTGGGACCTTTGGCATGCAAGGAAAGTACTTTACCGACTGGGTTCCCCAGCCCAAATTTTGAACAATGCACAAAGTGATTATAATATCCAAGTTGTCTTTTGGGGCCCGAATATGGCCTAGTGCTTAAGATCGCAGACCCTTACGCTAACAGTCTGCGTACTATACCCGGTGCGGGTTCAATTACATGTACCAACCAAGTTATCTTTTAACACAGCCTCTGATAGACGGCTGGGCCATTGACCCCATTCAAATTTAACATAGACCAATATCCCATTTTGCATTTTATTATCTTAATTTATTGACTGTCTGCACGATAGCTTAAAGGATGGCACGCTGCAAATTCACGATAGTGTGTATGGAACAGTGGTTGAGTTGAAATATCGTCACACTAGAGCGTTGACGAAGGTTTATAAGCGGGTCGCTGGCCAAGCACACAAACCTGAATATATATGTCTACCAACCAACCAACTAGAGCGACACGAGGGCTCCGGGTGACAGGCGTCATAATTTAGAAACACAGTCAAGTGATGAGCCGACACCTGAGTAAGCATCCAAAGCAACTTTTAGGAGCGACAACGTAAGCGGGACTTAGGAGAATATTTAACGTGCACTCCTTCTACACGGATTATTCGTCGGGCGTTTTTTAGCTACACGGGTCGTTTATAGTCAGCAGTTATTTTGGCGATGCCCAAGCCCGAACTTGGGACCTTCCGCATGCAAGGGCGAACGCCTTAACCGAGGCGGGGGGCTCCCCCATCCCTTAGTCTAATATCTGCTACGTCGTAAGTGTTGGTGCCCCATGGCCTCCTGCAGGGAATACGAGGCGTTGCTTTTAAACCTAAGGAGCGAATGGAAGTAAGACCAAGCAACCGCGCAACGTGTGCGAAGTGAGAATTTTTCCGCAGGCTACGCGGTATTATTCGTAAAGGTAGTATAGTTAGTTTGAATTATCGCGCACTAAAGCTACACGAGGCTATTGGAGGCTTATTTAGAACCCATCAATGAGAGCCGACCTGGTATATCCAACGCAACTTTCTTACGCACGTGTGCGAGTTAGGAAATATTTACGCGCATTCTGTAGCGGTATATTGAACAGTTTGTATAGTTAGTTTGAATTATCGTCCCTAAAGCTACAGAGGGCTATTGGTGCGGGCGTCGTATTTAGAACCACAGTCAAGTGATGAGCCGACACCTGAGTAAGTATCCAACGCAACTTTCATTAGCGACAACGTGTGCGAAGTTAGGAGAATATTTTACGCGCATTGCTGTACGCGGGGTATTATTCGTAAACAGGTTTAGTATAGTTTAGTTTGAATTATCGTCGCACTAAAGCTACACGAGGGCTATTGGTGACGGGCGTCGTATTTTAGAACCACAGTCAAGTGATGAGCCGACACCTGAGTAAGTATCCAACGCAACTTTCATTAGCGACAACGTGTGCGAAGGTTAGGAGAATATTTTACGCGCAGTTGCTGTACGCGGGGTATTATTCGTAAACAGGTTTAGTATAGTTTAGTTTGAATTATCGTCGCACTAAAGCTACACGAGGGCTATTGGTGACGGGCGTCGTATTTTAGAACCACAGTCAAGTGATGAGCCGACACCTGAGTAAGTATCCAACGCAACTTTCATTAGCGACAACGTGTGCGGGAGTTAGGAGAATATTTTACGCGCAGTTGCTGTACGCGGGGTTTTATTCGTAAACAGGCTTAGTATAGTTTAGTTTGAATTATCGTCGCACTAAAGCTACACGAGGGCTATTGGTGACGGGCGTCGTATTTTAGAACCACAGTCAAGTGATGAGCCGACACCTGAGTAAGTATCCAACGCAACTTTCATTAGCGACAACGTGTGCGAAGGTTAGGAGAATATTTTACGCGCAGTTGCTGTACGCGGGGTATTATTCGTAAACAGGTTAGTATAGTTTAGTTTGAATTATCGTCGCACTAAAGCTACACGAGGGCTATTGGTGACGGGCGTCGTATTTTAGAACCACAGTCAAGTGATGAGCCGACACCTGAGTAAGTATCCAACGCAACTTTCATTAGCGACAACGTGTGCGAAGGTTAGGAGAATATTTTACGCGCAGTTGCTGTACGCGGGGTATTATTCGTAAACAGGTTTAGTATAGTTTAGTTTGAATTATCGTCGCACTAAAGCTACACGAGGGCTATTGGTGACGGGCGTCGTATTTTAGAACCACAGTCAAGTGATGAGCCGACACCTGAGTAAGTATCCAACGCAACTTTCATTAGCGACAACGTGTGCGGGAGTTAGGAGAATATTTTACGCGCAGTTGCTGTACGCGGGGTTTTATTTCGTAACAGGTTAGTATAGTTTAGTTTTTAATTATCGTCGCACTAAAGCTACACGAGGGCTATTGGTGACGGGCGTCGTATTTTAGAACCACAGTCAAGTGATGAGCCGACACCTGAGTAAGTATCCAACGCAACTTTCATTAGCGACAACGTGTGCGAAGGTTAGGAGAATATTTAACGCGCAGTTGCTGTACGCGGGGTATTATTCGTAAACAGGTTAGTTAGTTTAGTTTGAATTATGTACTAAATTAAGGTTTTTATTTTAAGTCGGTACGCACTTAAAGCAAATCACAAGGTCGAAGGTAGGAGAATATTGGCGGTGTACGCGGGTCGTCGTTAATATTTAGGAAACTCACTAAAGTCCGGCAAGTAGAACCATAGTGATGCCGACACCTGAGTAAGTATCCAACGCAACTTTCATTAGCGACAACGTGTGCGAGTTAGGAGAATATTTAACGCGCAGTTGCTGTACGCGGGGTTTATTCGTAAACAGGCTTAGTATAGTTTAGTTTGAATTATCGTCGCACTAAAGCTACACGAGGGCTATTGGTGACGGGCGTCGTATTTTAGAACCACAGTCAAGTGACGAGCCGACACCTGAGTAGGCACCAATGCAACCGTTAATGGCGACATCATACGCAGCGTTAGACTTGAAGGATTTAACGTGCACTCCGCCACACGGGGTATTATTCGTCGGACATTTTTGGCTGCACGTGCCGTTTATAGGTCGGCAGTTATTTTGGCGATGCCCGGACCCGAACCTGGGACCTTCCGCATGCTATTCGTAGACAGGTAAACTGCAATATCGGACTAATGACTTGCACCATTGTTGCAAGAACTCAATTACCGAAACATGAAAGAAAGAGTATACATATTTAAAAACCTTTTGTAATAACTAAAATTAGAATATTTTTTAAAGCGAAACAAGTCACATTTTACTTTCAAGTTGAATCCTTAGTTCCGCTTCAGGAATCAGGTGAAACGACTTAAAATAATTTCGTTCAAAGAATAGACTTAGCGCATCAGTGAACATGTATATATCCACAAATGAAATTAAGTTGTTTCGTTATTAGTATGCAAATCAGCGGATTTTTGTGTCGTTGAGCTCTTCCGGATGCCTATTTCTAGCTTTTTACATAAGTTTGACACAAACACGGTTGTTTTGTAATATTGAACTGCAGCCAAATTACAAGATCGACACCTGACGCTCATTGGATCACAAATGATTTAGCGTGCACCAGACTCCTTTACACGGATTTTTTTATTAAAAGGAATTTTATTTTCGAACTATTATAGTTTGTAGAGGTTAGGTTAGTTTAGAATGATCGTTGCACTAGAGCTGCATGAGTCAGTGCTATTTTCGACGGACAACGTAATTTAGAACCCCATTCCTGTGACGAGCCTGAGTAGGCACCCAACGAATATATTAAGGGCGGTATCGTACACAGATTGTAGACGATGACATATAGCGTAACGGACAAGGTTAAAACCAGCAAAGTCATCCTCCGTAGGAAAATGTTTAAACACACCGGGGCAATATGACCTTTAGGTGGATATTTTTTTTAAAGCAGATATTTTTTTATATGACATTCCTTTCGTAAGTTATTTAAGTTTAAGAGAAATTAACCCGCGGAAATGCTAAATATAGAATAGTTTTATTTACTCACATGCGAGACTAAAAAATACTGTTTGATGCAGAAACAAATAACCAAGAATATCAAATGTATACACTTGACAATTGAATCAATTTTTTCAGAAACCCCTAAGTCCACAAAACATAGTTTTCGAAAAAAAAAACTGTTTTAACAACAACGGGTTTCTTCCCGAAATGGGGGGGGGGGGGGGGGGTGGGGCCCAGTCGGTTAGGCATTCGCCTAGCATGCGAAAGGTCCCAGGTTCGGGTGCGGGCATAACTGCCAACCTATAAACGGCCCGTGCAGCCCACGATGTCCGACGAATAATACCCCGTGTAGAGGAAGTGCACGTTAAATATCCTTCAAAGTCCTAACGCTGCGTACGATGTCGCCCTTAACGGTTGCGTTGGGTGCCTACTCAGGTGTCGGCTCGTCACTTGACTGTGGTTCTAAAATACGACGCCCGTCGCCAATAGCCCTCGTGTAGCTCTAGTGCGACGATAATTCAAACTAAACTCAAACTTCCCGAAATGCTTATTCGGTTGCTTTCCAATGGCTGTGCAAATCACTGGATTAACAGGATTCCTTCATAGAATGTGTGTTTACACAGGATGAACATGAATTAATTAACATCAAAAACTCAATTTTGATAACATTGTGAGACTCACGGGGTTTCCGAAAAAGTTGATTCAAATTTTAAGCGTTTGTGTGATAAATGACTTTTCCATTGCATAATTGGAAAGTAGAATAAACTTCAAATAGGGCGATTTCTTTCCAATTGTGGCTACCCCTAACCGCAAGGTCGGTCGGTGCAAGAGCACCGAATAAGGGGCTTCCACGGAAAAACTCACCATGAGTCACGTGATTGCACCCGTATACCCTCAACACACTCACCTACCCCACTCACACTATTTATTCTCATAGAAAAAATATATTTATACAAGGGGCCCTATCTAAGGACAGAAACGGGTCCATATTTTGGGGGGTAGGGAGGGTTGAGTTAACTTCACATTAGAGTTATAAGAGAGATGTTCAGTTAAAAAAAATAATTTAAATCAATAACTAAATTAATTTTAACTAAGTAATATTGAATTCCTAACTAAAACTGAATTAAATTCCTAACTAACTCAACATAAAAGTAATTGATACACTCGATTTATTTATTCCTGTTAAAGAAAATATTAATCAGTCAAAGAGCCCTATATAAGGACTGAAACAGGTTCATGTTTTTTTTTTTTTTTTTTGGGGGGGGGGAGGGTTGAATTAGCGTCACATTATAGATACTACGAGGGATGTTTAGATAAAAAATAAATTTTTATTAGTTATTTGAATATTGAATTCCTAACTAACTGAACCTAAAACTAATTGAATACCCTCGAAATATTTATTTACTTAAAGAAAATATTATTAATTCAAAGGGCCCTATATAAGGACTGAATTGGATTCATTTTTTGAGGGTAGGGGTTGAATTAACTTCACATGAGAACTACACGAAGGATGTTTAGATAAAAAAAAATTTTTAACTTATTGAATATTAAATTCCTAACTAACTGAACCTAAACGAATTCACTCTATTTATTCTAAAATATTATTCATTCTAAAGAACCTATACAAGGACTGAGACAGATGTGGTTTTTTTTTTTTTTTGAGGGGTGGGTAATTAACATCACATTAGAGCTACTTCCAGGGAAGTTTAGATTGTTTTATTATTAAATATTAGAGTTCTTAACTAACTGAACCTAAAGCTAATTGAATACCCTCTACCTATTCATTCTCCTAAAGAAAATATAATTAATTCACACAAGGGGCCCTAAATAAGAACTGAAACAGGTTAATTTTTTTTGTGTGGGGGGGGGGGGGAGGTTTAATCAACGTCAGATTAGAGCTACAAGCCCCGGATATTTGGATACAAATAATTTTAATTAATAACTTAATTAGTTTTAACTATTTGAATATGGAATTCCTAAATTATAACTGAATTAAATTCCTAACTAACTGAACCTAAAACTAATTGAATACCCTCTACCTATTCATTCTCCTAAAGAAAATATAATTAATTCACACAAGGGGCCCTAAATAAGAACTGAAACAGGTTAATTTTTTTTGTGTGTGGGGGGGGAGGTTTAATCAACGTCAGATTAGAGCTACAAGCCCCGGATATTTGGATACAAATAATTTTAATTAATAACTTAATTAGTTTTAACTATTTGAATATGGAATTCCTAAATTATAACTGAATTAAATTCCTAACTAACTGAACCTAAAACTAATTGAATACCCTCTACCTATTCATTCTCCTAAAGAAAATATAATTAATTCACACAAGGGGCCCTAAATAAGAACTGAAACAGGTTAATTTTTTTTTTGTGTGTGTGTGTGGGGGGGGGGGGGGGGGGAGGTTTAATCAACGTCAGATTAGAGCTACAAGCCCCGGATATTTGGATACAAATAATTTTAATTAATAACTTAATTAGTTTTAACTATTTGAATATGGAATTCCTAAATTAAACTGAATTAAATTCCTAACTAACTGAACCTAAAACTAATTGAATACCCTCTACCTATTCATTCTCCTAAAGAAAATATAATTAATTCACACAAGGGGCCCTAAATAAGAACTGAAACAGGTTAATTTTTGTGTGTGTGTGTGGGGGGGGGGGGGGGGAGGTTTAATCAACGTCAGATTAGAGCTACAAGCCCCGGATATTTGGATACAAATAATTTTAATTAATAACTTAATTAGTTTTAACTATTTGAATATGGAATTCCTAAATTAACTGAATTAAATTCCTAACTAACTGAACCTAAAACTAATTGAATACCCTCTACGTATTTATTTCTGTTAAAGAAAATATTATTCATGAAAGGAACTCTATATACGACTGAAACATGCTCATGTATCACTGATTTCGTGGGGGAGATTAACGTCACATTAGAGCTACTATGAAGGATGTTTAGATAATAAGTAATTTTTTTTAGTAAAAAAAATAGAATATCGTGGAAAATTAGAAGACAAGACTGCATATAAACATTCCAAACAAATATTTATTCAAGTTGCATGTAAACATACTTCAAGTTTATTCATTGATTAAACAAAATAGAGAACTGTAACAATCATAGATATCATAGTTAAAGAATTAGATTGGCGGATCACGTGACCACCAAATCTAACGACGGGACGCGCATGGAGGCCAAAATAAGAGGGCAAAATAGCCAGTGTTGCTGCCACTTTAAGGAGAAAAATACTACGAAAAAATACCATTTAATTCTAAAATTACAAAAAAAATATCGTAAAAATACTAGCTGCATATTGGAGTCTTTTTAGTGACTTTAAATCCTTTTCTAGTATTTTTTTGTAATTTTAGAATTAAATGGTATTTTTTCGTAGTATTTTTCTCCTTAAAGTGGCAGCAACACTGACCATTTTGCCCTCTTTTTGGCGACGTTTTTTGGATCACGCGAATCTAATACTTTAACTATGATATCTATGGTAACAATCAACTGGATCTAAACTACACATAAAATGTTTTGAAAACATATCAATAAAATGTTTTGAAAACATATCAATAAAATATTTTGAAAACATATCAATAAAATATCGCTAAATAAAAAAACAAGTATAAGGATTTAAAGATTTTTGTATAACTAGTTCTATCACAGACAAATGCCTTTGCATTAAAATAGTTTTCTTAACATAAATTTTCTATAAAGGCATAATTGGTTAATAGTATTAGATATACAATCAGACAACACTGCTTGTCCCGACTTGCAGTGGACACCTGAAAGTCTCACGTTTTCAGCTATCAAAGATCTTCCCCTATGCCCTAAATGTCAGCAAAACCAGGCATCACTGATCATATCTAACTGTTTAGACTGGACTGGGAGGACATCATTCTCTCCTTTAGTTTCGATTCTATGTCAACGGTTCAATGATGGGCGACTCGCGAAGATTGGAATTAGTACAAGACAGATATACAATAGTTAACTGCACAAGAAATTCTCAGGAGGCATTTATGTCAATGAATGCATTTGTCTTTTCATGTTAAAAAGCTCTAGAATTTAAAGCATATCGAAATATTTTTTTAATTTTAATATATGGGAGGAATTAATTGCTTTTAAAATAACCGAAATTTTTTTAATACAAAAAAAATAATTAAACAAGGCCTAGAATATATTCTAAAATAGTTGGTTATAGTACAGTTTAGTTTTAGTTTGAATTATCGTCGCACTAGAGCTACACGAGGGCAATTGGCGACGGGCATCGTATTTTAGAACCACAGTCAAGTGACGAGCCGACACCTGAGTAGGCACCCAACGCAACCGCTAAATGCGACATCGTACGCAGCGTTAGGACTTTGAAGGATATTTAACGTGCACTCCCTCCACACGAGGTATTATTCGTCGGACATTTTTGGCTGCACGGGTTGTTTATAGGTCGGCAGTTATTTTGGCGATGCCCGGACCCGAACCTGGGACCTTCCGCATGCTAGGCGAATGCCTAACCGACTGGGCTCCCCAGCCCCTTGGTTATAGTACAACTAAATTGATAAGAATACATACAATCTTTGAAGTCCTTCCTGTGAATCGCACAAGTCATAAATATTTTTCACTTATAACCGCAAATTATCAAAATACGGTTTCATGAACTCCAAATATTATGGTAAACTTATTTTCGTTTCTCATAGTAAACTCTTATTTCATCTCATGAACACAATGAGTGGTTTAGTTGGATGAACCTCGCACTAGATCTACATTTGGGCTGTGGAGACGGAAGGAACTTTGGAACGCGATCAAGTGACGAGGCCTAAGCGGAAACCTAACGCAACTACAATGTGACATCGTGCGCCGCGTCAGAATATTGGAATAGGACGGATTATTAACATGTAAAGTGTTTTGATTTTACACTGTAATGTTAAAAAAACAATTGTAGAACGTCAGTGTAGAAGATCGTAGTCTGATTAAGACCTTTGACCGACGCCTCACCAACAGGTTAAGACAGTCGCCACCACCCAAGGAATAAAATCAGCACATTTAAGGGAATGCGCCTGGACCTGGGTGTCTCAACTTAAGTGCTCATGTTAATCAATGGCGAAAAACTATTTCTCTCCCACTTTTCTCCGGTGTATGGAATATATTTACAAAAACTTTTTTTTTTTAAATAAAAAGTAATAACTTAACAGGTCTCTATAATTTCACTTTTTAAATTTAATTCGAATATTTGTGTAAATTATTTATTAAAAAAATATAAAAAATATTCGAACCCATTTCAAAAAGTGGGATTGTCGGGACCTGTAAGTCAGCTACATGCATCATATAAAAAAATCCGCTTGAAAAATATTCCATACAGCCGGAGAAATGTGGCAGAGAAAATATTTTTTTCGCCATTGGATTAACACTGATGCACTTTGCTTTGGAGACCCCCGCTCCAGCCCGCCCATTCCCCCTTAACCCTTTTACTTAGTTATTGTTGAAAAAAAGATGACAGTTACTGATTGCACTTCCTTATACAGATGTATAAGAAAATAGATATATATGGTAAAGTATAACGCCACTAAAATCATAACCTCTACACCTTCATACCTCTTTAATTTTAAAGTAGCAAAGCATTAATACTTCAGAACAGAATCCTTTACAATTTTTCCCTCCCCAATCTGTTAAATCACACAGCAGTATATATATAGTAAAGACTTTCATAAAAACAACAAAATATAAAAATCCATCATATCATTCTTATTTATAAAGAAATTCTGGATTCAACGTATTAAATTCAGTTCACACTGAATGAAAGCTGATGGAATGTGACTGAACTCATGTTTTGGAGCTACTACGGGACATTGGGGATAGTCTAATAGTCGATGGCTTGATACGTAGTTTGATGGCGGACGCCAATTTTCTACAACTATAGTTTCCGGGTAGTATTTAAGTTAAAATATCATTCTCGAAAAATTCGTTTACTAGCGAAAAATCCACCTTGATAGCGTACTCGGAATCCAGGTCACCAGGCTTCTTACCGTTCTTCTCAAATATCCACATTCATAATCTCCTTTTTCAATCCGACATCATCTAGAACTAGATCGTTCAAGTTCTCATCAGGATCTACAGCGAACTCTCTCCAAGTCCTGAAGGCTTTCATCTAGGTCCATTTCCTTCATGTCGTTCTGTATCAGTCTCAGCGTCTTCTCAATCTGGAAGTCAACTTTCCAAGACTTTGAGGGTTTCGTATCAGGACTTTGAAGATTCTGTATCAAGACTTTGCATCAAACAATAAAGTTTAAATTTCAGAATCATTCTCGTCCTTTTCCGAGTCCCACATGGAAGACTCAACCCCAGCCACTTGCGAAAAATCCACCTCGACATCATACTCGAAATCCGGATCTCCGGGCTTCTTACGATTCTTTTCAAAACTCAGATTCATAATCTCCTTCTTCCTTTTCAATCTAACATCATCTATATCATTCAAGTTCTCATCAGGATCGACAGCGAACTCTTTCTCCAAGTCCTGAAGGCTTCATCTAGGTCCATTTTCTTCATGTCGTTCTGTATCAGTCTCAGCATCTTCTCAATCTGGAAGTCAACTTTCCAAGACTTTGAGGGTTTCGTATCAGGACTTTGAAGATTCTGTATCAAGACTTTGCATCAAACAATAAAGTTTAAATTTCAGAATCATTCTCGTCCTTTTCCGAGTCCCACATGGAAGACTCAACCCCAGCCACTTGCGAAAAATCCACCTCGACATCATACTCGAAATCCGGATCTCCGGGCTTCTTACGATTCTTTTCAAAACTCAGATTCATAATCTCCTTCTTCCTCTTCAATCTACATCATCTATATCATTCAAGTTCTCATCAGGATCGACAGCGAACTCTTTCTCCAAGTCCTGAAGGCTTTCATCTAGGTCCATGCCCTTCATGTCGTTCTGTATCAGTCTCAGCATCTTCTCAATCTGGAAGTCAACTTTCCAAGACTTTGAGGGTTTCGTATCAGGACTTTGAAGATTCTGTATCAAGACTTTGCATCAAACAATAAAGTTTAAATTTCAGAATCATTCTCGTCCTTTTCCGAGTCCCACATGGAAGACTCAACCCCAGCCACTTGCGAAAAATCCACCTCGACATCATACTCGAAATCCGGATCTCCGGGCTTCTTACGATTCTTTTCAAAACTCAGATTCATAATCTCCTTCTTCCTCTTCAATCTCAACATCATCTATATCATTCAAGTTCTCATCAGGATCGACAGCGAACTCTTTCTCCAAGTCCTGAAGGCTTTCATCTAGGTCCATTTTCTTCATGTCGTTCTGTATCAGTCTCAGCATCTTCTCAATCTGGAAGTCAACTTTCCAAGACTTTGAGGGTTTCGTATCAGGACTTTGAAGATTCTGTATCAAGACTCTGCATCAAACAATAAAGTTTAAATTTCAGAATCATTCTCGTCCTTTTCCGAGTCCCACATGGAAGACTCAACCCCAGCCACTTGCGAAAAATCCACCTCGACATCATACTCGAAATCCGGATCTCCGGGCTTCTTACGATTCTTTTCAAAACTCAGATTCATAATCTCCTTCTTCCTCTTCAATCTCACATCATCTATATCATTCAAGTTCTCATCAGGATCGACAGCGAACTCTTTCTCCAAGTCCTGAAGGCTTTCATCTAGGTCCATGCCCTTCATGTCGTTCTGAATCAGTCTAAGCATCTTCTCGATCTTGAAGTCCGGGACACCTTTGAGGTACTTGCCATGTCGTTCCTTCAGGTCTCCGGCTATCAGGGAGACTGAACTGGTTTTCTTGAGGCCTCTCACTGGCATGATTCGCTTGCGGAACTTGCCGGACTGGTCAGCTTCGTATAGGAGAAAGATGGCGGGTTGTTTGAAACGGACGCCGATCTTCAAAGGTTTGGGATAGGTGGTGGAAGAGGTGTTAATGGACATTGTCTATGTGTCAGATGTGGGATGCTGAAATATAAATTAAAAATTTTCTTTTAACCTCTTTGCATCCAGACAAAGGTAAATCAATAGGTACAACATGTATTAGCCTAGTCAGATTTATTTGAGTGGTTAACTTTTTTGACTATGAAATCATTATTATATTCTCCGAAATCTTATTGGATTTACGTTGTTTTGGTTTGAAAAACCATAAAAAAAAATCTATTTGCACAATTTTCAAAGCTAGATAGCTGAATAACAAACTAAATTGTACTGCGAAATGCACAATTTAGTTTGTTATTCAACTACCTAGCTTTAAAAATTGTGCAAATAGTTTTGTTTCATTAATTTATGGATTTTTTAAACCAACGCAACATAAAACCAATATGATTTCGCAGAATATAATGATATCCTTCATGTATGACCTTATGGTCACCCTAAATGTATTCGTTACTGGATCTGGAGATCCACTAAATTGCTCTGTCAAAGTCAACCTAAGTCCTAAAGAATCATAAGTTTACCGAGTTCTACCAAAGTGGGAATTACACATTAACCATTTCCACATGGCTTAGTTTAAAAATGTTTATGGTTTTCTTTTGGTTCTTTCAGATGATTGGTTCTTTGATATATTTTATTGATTGCATTAACTTGCTCTTAGATATAAAAAAAAACAATATTATGTAAGCTTAAGCATACATAAACATTGCTGTTGTTAACAAAAAATAATCATTCTAATTTAAACAAATGTTTAGCTATTTAGTGTGCAGATTGAGATAAAAATGCAGCTTTTAAGCAGAGGAAATCAGTTAATCTGTAGATTAGCAAAGTCGAATGTACAGATCAACTACCCATTTCTACCATTCATTGACAGCTGATGTAACTGAAGATGAAAGGGTACTGGAGGGTACTCTGAATGATGAAGGGGGTACTCAGATGAATACTGTGTTTATCATCCTTCTTGTCAAATTGGTTTATTTTAAAAGAACAATGTAAAAACATTAATATTTAACATTTTTGTCACACAAGATTTCGTATTTATTTGGGGAATGTTAAGCAAAACTATAGAGGGCAAAAAAAACCATGAAACAGGTTTGTAAGTACAACTATAGAAGGCTTATCTCCTAATATCGATTGTTAAAGCTGATGTATGCTTATCACAGTACTTTTCACTCTTAACAAAGTATGGTGAATTGATCCCTGTGATTGAAAGGGAAAATATCAGAAGGAAGTATATCCTATTTTTTAGTAGTCGACTTAATGATCCGAAGATAATCGGTGATTGGCAATAAATTTGTAAACTTTAAAAAAGAGGAAACCCAAAAAACCAAATGAAAACAGGTATTTAAACGTCGTTTAAGAGTTAGGACGCAGTGTTCTTATTTTTTTTACCCACTCAAAGAGTAAATTCACTCTATGGAAGTGCTTTTGACGAAAGGAGTGGAAATTAATCACGAGTTAAACGCTCGTTTGTTTAAGTGTGTGTGTTGACTTGTTGAGTAAAAACAAGAAAGTATCTTAATATAGTCATTATGTCGCATAAGGTAGGAAAATAGAGGGCAAAAACAAACAAAACTGAGTTGTAATGTAAACTAAAGGTATTTAAACGAGAAAGTACTTATTAAAGCATTATTAAGATTTATTGTGTACCTTTTTTGATTAAAAACAAGAAATATCTTATATTAAGTTCCCTAAGTCGCATTAATAAAATAAGTTTCGCTAAACAAACAAAACTAAATACTAAATAAATTGATAAACTAAATGATTTATAAAAGAAAAGTACTCGAAAGTACTTTCCCTATTAATGACATTGAGTTAATGATTTATTATGTAACCATTTTTATTTTGAAACGCAAATATATCTTATAAATTAAAATTCCCTAAGTCATTATTAATAAACATATTTTTTGTTTTCGAAGTTTATTTTCAGGCATTGTGTGTAAATGTGCATAAATTAACGTCTTCTTATGATGTGCATTATAACTTTCTTATATGTGCATGAATATCATTTTCGAATAATTTTTTTTATCAAGAATTTAGTTTTTTAATTTCTTTACCAGGTTTTGCCTGGGTGGTTAGTATTTCCTACCTTAGGCGACATAATAATTATACTTATAGATACTTTTTGTAAAATTGATTATTTTTGAACAAGGAAAACTTTAAAAAAATCCTATGTGATACTGGCTATTTTAAAATTCGAGTCCTACGAATTAAGCATAATTTTGTATAACATAAAAAAGATTTTTTGTGACATGAAAAAGGAATAAAAAAGAAACTCATTTGCAATTTCATCTGTCATATTAACACATTTCAGACAGCTCAAGATCTTCGAAAATTCATCAAAAATGTGCTTAATTTCAGAAGGTTATTATTTTGCACAATTGCTTCATATATTTTTAAAAACTCATTGGGTTGTAACAGCATAGATGAACTATAACAAACCGATGAAGTAAAAAAGAATCATCACAAAGGCAGGTCATTAACATTACAACTGATAACGATGTCAAGTATAACAAGTACAAATTCAATACTTCTGTGTTAAAAAACTTTGTCAGAGACTAAAAATAGGCCTTAAAAAGCAATCGTTAAACTAAACATAATTATCTCGCATCTAACATCATTAATCATATTCATATGTTTTTGGTCTCCCTTCCTCAGAAAAGATATAGAGTTGCTTGAAAAAGTTCAGCATAGGGCTACAAAAATGATTAAGGGTCTATCTGGTATTGATTATGATAACAGATTAAGATCTTTAAACATGTATTCCCTGGAAAATAGGAGAGCTAGGGGTGATTTAATTCAGTTATTCAAGTTCATAAAACAGGGAGACATGGAGGGCTTAGGTTTTACCTTAAATAGCCCGACCAGAGGACATGATCAGAAATTGAATAAATCATGCTTTAGAAGGGAGGTAAAAAAAACATTATTTTCACAATAGAGTTGTCAATGAGTGGAATGCTTAACCAGATTATGTGGTGTATTCGAAGAGAGTAGAAGATTTAAAGAAGAATCTTGATAGCCATTGAAAAATGGTAAAGTATTATATTTATTTTGGACCAACCTTGCTGGGCCTCTGGCCTGTTGCTGGTCGACAATTTTTGTATTTGTATAAGCTTATTCGACCCTAAATTGAGTAGCATCGGTAAATTAAGTTCAAAATTTCAGATTGTTTGGTTTGTGTTACAATATGCTGCTTTGATAGCCCCACAGGCCATATTGCATTTGAAATGTACTCCAATCTAGATACAGAAGTAACACAAGGTCTTTCTACCATTCTGTACTTCACCAGTTAATTGAACCAAAATCTTTTGTTTCCAAATTTCAACCCTGTTGAGTTTTTTGTTAAAATGTTTTTTCATTAAAAAAAATTCTAGCAGAGTATGCTTAGTAAATATTCCACAGTTTGGAACAAACAGATTATAAAAGATTACACTTTATAGTTATTTAGACATGAAAATGTTCAAAATTCTTCATTAAACCACTTTCCCGTTAAAAAAGCTAATGTAATAAAGTTCAAATTTGTTTAAGTTTCATTAGTACTATCCTTGCTTCAAATAGATTTAAGATAACTTACATTAAAAAAAAATATTGTCACTATATTATGACTATTTTTTTAATATTGATGTCAACAATAAAAACGTTTTTGAGGCTAATAATTGTGTATAAAAGAACCACTTATTTTCTTCAGCTTTTTAAGGAGATTTAGTTCTTGAATACTACAATGTATCACTAATTTAACATTATGCATTTTAATTCAGTTTAAACAAATTTATGAGTGTTAACAAAAAAATAAAATACAGTCAAATCTTGTTTATTTGAGGGTTAAAAGAATTACTGAATTAGTTTTGGTAACTATTATATTAAAAACTTTTTAAAAAATGCGTATACTATAGTATGAATGAAAAGGAACACTAAAGCAGCTAAAAACGACAATTTTATAAGATTAGTCTAGTGTTCTAATTTAGGAAATCTAAAAAACTGGTATTTGCTTCAAACAAAATAAATGCAAACCAGAATAGCAAAGCAAGAAGCAAAATGACTGCAGAAAAGAATAGACACAAATTAATGAAACATACTTCCAACTCACAAGATAAATAAGTAATGTAGTCGAAGTTCAATACTTGATTGAGTGCAAAAATATCATAGTAATGCAACTTAAAGTAAAATAGACTACTTTTCAGGAATTAATAAGCAAAGCGCAATTTTAATACAAATGGAAGTTTTTTATGTAGTAAAGTAACCAAAAATAGCAAATGCCAGGGACAAAATAGAACAAAGAGTATTCTAAAACCTGGATTTTTCAATTGCAATCACAATTAAAATACTATTAAAGTATTGAAACATATTTCAAAAGCCATAAATTAAGAATACAATTGAGCCAATATTTTTAGATATGTAGTTAATTTGTCTCTTATATTTACAATTTATTAATTATTTGAGATCCTGTACAGCTGGGGTGCACCAATGCTGACAGAGACTGTTGGCAACACTTTTGAAGCTATCTAGACTTTCTACCACACTGTCCATGGACACGAGAACAAGAACAACAACAACTATGTCTGAAAAGAATTGCCTTATTTCATGAAATAAAACAACCAAATATTCTTTATAAAATCTAATTAACTTTCGTAAGTTTGATATTTTTGCCACGTAATTATTTATTATGTGTTTTTGATGGACTGTAGGAAAATAAATATACATTTCATATTATCTAGTACAGAGGTTCCCAACCTGGGGGCAATCGCCCCCAAGTGGGCGATTTGTGTTATCAAGGGGGCAAAAAATACTTGAGGGGCGATGAGTATTCAAAGGGGGAAAATTAAAATTTTTTTGTACCTTTATACAGTAAAACCATTCTCCAACCATAACCAAACCAGCCAATTTTTACATTCAACTCTCTTAAATTTTTTAGAAACCAGCAAAAATACCATAGTTAATTATTTCACTTTTGTTCTTTAAAATAAGTGTTTTATGTTTTTTTATTTTATTTAAAAGTGACCGGATAAAGCTTCTTTGGTTGCTTTTATAAACGGTTAGTAAGTGTTACAAAACTATTTTATAGTTACACTTTAACTCAAATTATGATTAGACATAACATGAAAAGGGGGCGATGGATGTTGACAACCTAAAATACGAGGCGATGGTCCAGAAAAGGTTGGGAACCACTGATCTAGTAGATACTTATGACTGCTTAGCAGTTGGATATTACCTGCTTTTTGCACAATGCACTGAAAAGTGACAAATTTCTCATGTTAAAACAACTGCATACAATTTTCATTTTTCAGTGTACACTGTTATAGGTTTACTTTTTTTAAAAATCAAAATACGAGTATTCACGATTTTTTTTAATATTAAATAGGAAATATATTTAAAAATATGGAAGCATAATCAAGTTAGTAATGCAATCATACTTTACATTTTTCATGTCAAATAAAGCCTTACAATTTTAAAAGATAAAAATTATCACTTGTTGCCCAGCCGGTATGGTGGTTCTGATTCTCCCTTGCCATGAAAGTGGGCCTGGGTTTGAATCCAAGATATGGCATGGATATTTGTGTTGTCCCAAGTACAGGCTTGTTAAATCTGTTTTTCCAAAAGTTGTGCGGTCGGTCATAACGCAGTTAGGCTATCTGCAGTAAAGTGACCTCACCCTCAGGTTAGTTAGTTTGAATTATTGCCGTAGTGCTACACGTCAACAGTCAGGGCACTAAATTGGGTTTTGAATACAAAACTTCAGTGTCTTATGTTAAAAATAGCTTTCTAAACCCGGCGTCGCACGGGTTAACCTTTAATAACGGTAATTTGTTTTTGACACAACTATAATAAAATGGTCAGTCTGTTCATTGGCGACTTTTGGCAATATTTAAAATTTAACAACCCAAATGTGGTAATCATTCTACAATCAATAAATGAAATAAAATAATGTTAGTCAAATAACAATCCTACAAATTAAATCCTCTTGATTTTTCGTGTTTATACTTAATTTTTGCTCGCACTAAAGTTTCTTTCAAATTGAAAATTAAAAGCAGAAATCGAATTCGTGTTAATTTTTTATCGGCTCTTCTTACTGGATTTTCATGTTTATCTACGGATGACGTCAAGCCCCTGTTTCGGCCCGGCCCATGTGTTTTCAAGCCATAGTTTCGGTCTCTCACTCTCAGGTGAATGACGTATTTTTGTAAATAATTATATTAATTTAAAAATCATAATCAAATATGAAAAAGCTAATCCTCAGGTGCACAAGTAGGTATTACAGGGAATCTGTATTAAAAATTTCGAATTTTTTCGAGCAGTATAAGTAGGTCTTTCACGACCTACAGACAAACAGACACTCTTTCTTTTGTTATTATAGATGCAGGTTAAATATTTTGATACTAAGCTACACTGCACCATTGAAACTGAATATGTGTTAGCATTTTTTAAAATGGGCAAAAACAATAAAGAGGATTTTTTTTTTATAAATCTGTGAAAATTGTAAGTATGTGATTGACAATAACTGTTATTTGAATTGTAAGTGTTTATAATAATTCATGTTTAAACATATCAGAAAAGTTGTAGAATGCTAACTAAATATATAATATCATGAGCAGAATAATACCAAATACATAGAATAAAAATTGATTTTCCTATTAAATTTCATCAATAAAATTCAAATATTAAAATTTATAAAATATACAGTTTAGAATTTAACATGAGACAAAACTGTGATACGTTTGGAAAAAGAAATATTTAAAATTGATAAAATACATAAAATATGCAGAATTATAAAGATAAGTTTTCGGAATAAGAAAATCAATTATTACCAATGAAAATGGCATTGCTGAGTTCACATCACAATCATGTACTCAAAAGTTCACCTAAACAAAATTCCAAGAAAAACAACTTTAATAATAATCTTTTATAATATAAAATCACTTCATTTCGTTTCATAAAAATACAATCACTTTTGTTAAATTGACTGTTTATAAAATAAGTTTACATTTATTTATAAAGTAAACAATTATAATAAATATTTCAAAACATCCATAAAGTTTTTTTTATATTGCATTTTGATAAGTTTATTAAAACTTCTCAAAAAATTCTCACAGACATACAAATAAGGGAAGGCATAGTTGTATAAGGATTCAAAATGAAGATCAAGATGATATGATACTACAAATTTTACGGGAACCGACAGTGCCGGATTTAAAGACCCAGGGCCCCTAGGCACTTGACATTTGGGGCCCCCCACCATCTCGAAGCTATTTTAGAAATTTAGCAAATTAAATACACTAGTATAGAACATATAATTTTTAATCGACTTTAATAAACATCAGAATACTACAGTATGTTACTATAGTTATTCTATAAAATTTATAAAATCACACAGCGAACTTTCTTCTGTGCAAAAGAACGAATGACGTCATCAAAATCAATTGACTGCATTATTTCTGACTCTATTGGTGACAATTATCTATTGACTAACGATTGGCGATTTTCATTTTTTTTTAATGCAATTTTATCTTTTTAAGGGCCCCCTTCCTGGCTGGACCCCTAGACCCGGGCCTTGTAGGCCTAGGCCGAAATCCGACACTGGGAACCGAATGCAAATAGTAAATCTTTTGTAACAGTTCAAAAACACACATGAATTTTGGATGATATAGAAATCAAAAATCAACTAATAAAAAATCCAAAACAATTAAATTACAAAGTAGAACTTTTGTTCAAAAAAAATTCTTAACTTCCTACAACAGTAAAAAGTGTAATCAATAGCTTTTATTGCACTTTAAGCAAACAATGGGAATGTTTCAGATGATTTAAAGCTCGTTTTCATTTTTCTTTGTACTACGATTTCATTGGTTGCTTCGGTTTCACTCTCAAAATGATCGATATAGATGAAACAAACTTTTCTTTTTATGCTACTAATCTTTATCTTAGCAAGATATCTTTCTTTTCTTAGCAAATGATTTGAACACTCAGTAACACATTAAAAAGTTGGCATTTAAAAAATTAGTAAGGAACAATTATTAGAAAACTCATTATCGAATACCAAAACAAAAGTAATTCCAGAAACAAATGAACCAACCCTTTGAGCTGTTGACTTAAACGCCTACTCTCTTTTCCTTTCCGTTGTTATTTTATTTAATTTCTTTCGGGTACCTACTCGCGTATACTAAAAGTTAAATTTTTTTAATTATAATTTCTTTTACTGGAAGATTGCACAAGAACTATGCCTAACATTTGTAGTTGAAAGCTTTAAACGTAAGCCTATCGCTTTGTTGTACTTCACTGCTAAATCCATGAAACCATTGCAGTTATTAATTCATTTGTAATTATATATTTGCATCCTAAGATTGCATCTCCTGTTGGCAGCAATTTAATTGTCCTGCTCACCAGTGATCTGATTGAGACACGATGAATGTTGTATAGTGCTATTTATTTGTAATTGCTTTCTCAATAATAGCTCGTTAATAATGTCTTATTTTCAAACCAAATGCTCTCCTCTCATTACTTTGTCATAGCCAAGCTGCACCCAGCCTCTATCTTATGTAGACCCCCTCTTATTTTAAACCTTTAATGTTTGTCTACAATGTAACCTAAAATCCAACGCAATAATCTTGTTAGTTAATATTTCAACACCACACTATCCACTATAACAGCTTTATCTCTCAATTCACACAGAATATCCTCTCCATCTGGAAGAATCATATCCTCTGAACTGTATTTTGTCGTAACCTCAAACATATTTTGGTTGCTCGACAACAAAGTTTCCAAATCCCACAGGGCCATGTGCCTGCTTTTACCCTGGTAGGCAAAAACCCAAGTTTTTGTGGACGAGACTAGATATTTTTCAATTTCACTTAGTGACGACAAACGATAAGCATGGTCCATATCCCCCCAATGATCGTAACCCTTACAAGAAACATCCTCTGACAGCTCAAAGCAAACTCCGTTCAACAAAGCCCAATGTGCATTTCGACCCTTATTCATACAGGGTTGGTGGTTTTTGTCCGCATCATAAGGCACAAGCACAGGACAACCTTTGCAAATACCCATAAGTATAGCCATTTTAAGCTGTAGCAAATCCGACATAACGAAAGCTTTGTGTCCCAACGCACACTCGGAAAGTTTTGCTATGCTGTATGCAGAGAACATTTCACCGTTTTTAGTGAATCCTCGGGATTTCGCCACATCCAATATGGCTGGCCACCCTAATGCATCTATGCCCATGAGATTTTTCCCCGTGAAAAATTGGCCAGCCATTGAAAGAGCCACAATCCCGCAGCATGGACCTTCCTGGATCACAGGTTCAATGTCCTTGTAGTAGACCACAACACTTTGGGTTGTTTCGCCACTGATGTATCTAGATATAGGAAAAGGCGGTTTAGGTAGAGTTCTAGTTAGGGGACTTACAAGTCCAGGAGAAACCTTCGGGAGGGGTGGTGGGGGCGGGGGAAGAGATTGACATTCATTGCTTGATGCTGTGATTTCCATGTCCAGGCAACTGTAATACAAACACTTTATTAACATAAAACATTACAAGAATAATTTTTTCGTCACAAGGAGGTTAAAAAAAACCCTCGTATATGTGACTAAATAATCACAATTATAATCGAGACACACATTATAAGTTAACAAACATATACAAAAAATAATAAATTTAAATACATAAATATAAACAAAAAGAAAAAAATGTGGCAATGCTAATGCTAGATAATCAAAAGAATGCTTAAAATTCTGGTCAGCGGGGAATATATAAAAAAAACCATATTTCGCTTCTATAAATTAAAATATACATCAATATCGTCTATTGATAATATAAATAAGGAATTTTTAATCCTGTATAAAGAAGGGATACTTTGAAGTTCAGTAGGTAGTTTGTTGAATACTTAAAAGTAAAACCAATTAAAATAATATCGTTGTTGTTACTAATTCTAACACTGGCAGACTAGTAAGGGACAAAGTGCATGGCTTATATTATATTGAATTCTCATGACACTAGAGTTATATGAGGGCTATTGGTGATGGACATCATAATTTAGAACCACAGTGAAGTGACTAGCCGACACCTGTGAAGCACTCTACGCAACATTTTTAAGGGTGATATCATACACAATGTCAGGTCTTTGAAGATCCTTTAAAGTGCACTCCCTCTACATAGGTTATTATTCGGTGGACAATTTTTGGCTGCAAAGAACACTTATGGGGCGGCAGTTATTTTTGCTGACCCCCATACTCGAATCTGGGACCTTACATGTATGCAACCCGAACGCCTTAAATGACTAGACTATCCAGCCCGCATTCAAGCAAGTAAAATCAATCAAAATAATATTGTTGGGAACAGTTATGATATAAAGGCCAGTCTCAATTTGGTGATTTGTGTCAGATTGGCAACCAAAATGCCCAAATGTGGTAAACATTCCACTTCATATGAGATACAATTCGATAGACATAGCAACTCTACCTTAAATTTAAAAGCTCGCCAGACGTCACAAAATATCCTTAATTTTTGGCCCCTGACATCCATGTCAGGACAGTTATGCTAGATATGATGCATTGTAGAACTCTAATTATCCGAAGTAATTGGGACCGTATCACATTCGGATAATTGGAGTTAATCAGAAGAAAACGGTATATTCAAACAACTACTCAGTGTACTGTTGGGCAGTGACAACATTTTAGTTTTGATAGTCATCAACCCAGCCAAAACCAAAGCGTAAGGTGCTGTTTTGGCAGTTTGAGTTAGTTTTTTTTCTTCAACTTATGTTAGATTCTTGGTTTCACAAAAGTTTATATGCAACATATAAACTTATGTACTCGGCCTATTTGTTACTGTTCGTTTCTGTTGGATGACATGCCTGGTAATTTTTTTTTGGTAGGTCCAAAAAAATTACTTGGCAAGGCATCCATTAAAGATAAACAGTAACAGATGGCTGGGTGGAATTTGTTTCTGATATTCAGATTATCAGCAACGCTTGAGATAGTTGAAGTTCTACTGTTGGATAATAGAGCTATGATATATTGGCCGGTTCATTGGGTAGGTTCAAATTTTAACATAGGGTGGCCATACGTATCAACTCGTATGAAATTTATTATAAATTGGATTGTTTACGACATTTGGGCATTTTCATAGCTTAGCAACATAATACATATCAGCAAATTGAGACGTTCCATTATATCATAGCTGTTCTATAACTATAGCAAAAGAGGCTGTTGCTAACTGGGCTTATACACTCAGCAGAAGAAAAAATTGCTCTCAATATTGCCCGGAAAGCACCACCAACACATGACTAGTATCATGCTGATCACCCAGGAGTTACTCTAGAGTTCAATGGTGGTAGGACAATGCAGACAACCCTTACTAGATTTATTACATTATTAAATCTCTTTCCTTTGGCCAGGGATGCAAGACTTTTTCATAGTGTACAAAAATGTAGTTTGGCACCCAGCCACCTCCTTGCTTGTATGGGGCTGGATAAGACTGACTTGGTGAAGAATCCTGTCCAAGTTATAGACTTTTTGAGGGTGTGCGATCTCCTGAACTTGATTCAGGTCATAGAGAATTAGTAACAACAACAGACACTCAGCTTAAAAACTCTGTTGCGGCCTCAGTAACCCTAGTCACCAAAGGATCTCAAGGTGGGATGAGTCACTCGGCTATTATTACTATCTACTATTTTCGATGTTTTCGGTACTGTAGGACCCGAGTAAATCGGCCATCTAGAGTGGATTTGATAGGTTGCATGGTGTGTAACGCCACAACTCTAGACTAAGTGCGGAACAGGGTCAAAATGTTGCACTCGCCGCTTTAACCATTGATTGTACTTGGATGCAATTTATTTCTCGTCATGGCAACCATGCTTGCGAAACAGCAGCCCTTCATGGTGCTTTGTACCAATCCCACTATTTGAGCAGGATTTTCATGTTTGGCTTGAAAGCGTTGCATCAAAAAAATATTGTGTTCCTTAAGCAAAATATAATAATGAATCAAAAATTTATGTTCAAATTTGGGATTTGCAAAACAACTGAATATTTAGGTAAGTACAGCCCCGCTGTACTTGCTGTATGCCACTGAGGCTCTGGAAAGATCTTGTAGTAAATATAAAAAAGAAAATAAAAATCAAACAGGAACAGATATAGTGTATGGGCACAATAGCTAGGTTTTCAAAGATTTATTGGCAGTTTTCAACTTACTTACTAAAAATAACTGCGAAAGGAAGTTTTGTTTTGTATCTGAATGTTTTAACTACTTGCCTTCATGCATCGAAGTTCACAAACTGTGTTGAACCGTGTACACGTAGACCTAAATTATATTTAGTTATATGATTACTTTGATTTGACAAGTTATGATTGTTACTTGCTACATACATGGATGTAGATTTTGTTATTAAATAACCATTTCCTAAAATTAATTGCAAAGTAAAGGTGCTAATTAACGAATAAAAATACATTTTAAAAAAGGAAATAAGTTTACCTTTTAAAAG
>JAFNEN010001609.1:0-26916 GCA_019343175.1 Oedothorax gibbosus | reverse complement strand
AACCAGAGATTAGCAATTAGAGGGGACCTTTAAAATAACAATATTGCTCCTTTTATAGAATTATTGTTAATATAAGGTCGTAGTATAAAACAATTTAAAAAAAGTGCTTCACGAAAACAAGGTACTTCATAAAATTTTTTGACGTGCTTCCGTATATTTGAGTCACATAAGCCTAGTACATTTAAAAAACTATGGGTGTATAACACTATACGACTTTTAATTATAACTCAATTAATTAACAAATAAAAAGTAATTATATAAAAGGTCAATGCTCTTTAATGTTTCAATAACTTTAAAACCTAATAATGTGTGTTTATGTCAGCTAACATTAGAGCATGCGCGATTTTCTCAAAAACTTTATTATGCTATCCGACAGGTACTGAGAACTCGTTATTAAATTCGAAGTCTGTATGTCTTTTCATTTTTCACCAATTCCTTTAAAAACTAAAAAAGTTAATGTGCAAGTATCCTTTCCTCATGCAAGATTTTCTCGAAAACCTTATCATGACGTCCGTTTGGTACTAGGTACTAGTGTACCAAATTTGAAGTACTTAGTTCTTTTATTTCGAACTGTGGAGTGGTTTCAGCCAGACAGAAAGACGGTTCAAAGTTCAAACACCACTTTTTTGATAATCAGCCCCCTTCAAAACGTGTAGAAACAACAAAAACACAATTTGCGATTTTCAAAATCATCACAATACTTTTAATACCACATATTTCACATTTGAGGTAATTAAAAGTATCAAATAAACTGATCTTGCTTCCTAAAAATCATCAGGTAATGCAAATTATTAAAATTTGGCTATTTCAGGAATTGAACAGTTTTTGTTAATTTTGAGTTTACCAGTGCCAGAAAAACTTATAATTTATAATAATAATAAAAATTGAGTTTCAGTGTAGTCTTGTACGTTCTATAAATAGAGCTAATATTCTAGGAAACCTTTTAATATGAAAGAGGTTTCAGTTATATTTCAAAGAGAGGATGGGGTTGAATTGTTAGGAAGTATTAGATGTTTCCAAAATCTCTACGTTCTGTTTAGACTGAGTCCTAATATTTTTTTAACGTATGTTTTGCTTTACGTACTTGTAACTACACAAGTAATTTTTTAACTTAAAGCAGTACTAAAATGTTTCGATATAATAAGACAATAAAATGTCTCGAAACAGACTTTGAAGAAAATATTAATCAATATATATTTTTCAATTCCTTTTAACATTCTGTTTACTAGGCATTAATTTGAAAAATGCTTTTAAAGAATATATGAAAAAAATTGTTTGTTACAGCAATTAAAAGGGTGTTTAGGAAAATGTGCTGTAACCATAGAATTAAGATAAGAGTTAAAGTAAAACTTTGTTTACACTGAAGATGGAAGGACATGGCCATGCAGTCAAGAGGTCCCGAGTTCGAATCCCGAAATATGGACTTGAACATTTGTGTTGTGTATCTGTGTTTCTCCTGAGTACACTGCGACATAGGTGCTCGTTAAATATGTAAAGTTGAAAGTCCCGAACCAGAACACAATGGTGCCACCGGTTTGCTTAGGGTGCCCGCTCAGGTGTCGACCTCGTTACTTGACAAGAGTTACAAAATACGAGGTGTATTTGGCTGTGCTAAAGCTCCATGGAGGCTTAAAATAGACAGCCAAAAAAACTTACAACCTAACCTTTGTTCGTGGAAAGAGGAGAACTGAAGTGAAACACGTGACAGGCAATGAAATAGTGTTACATTTTTAAACTTAGCACCAGCTGTTGAAACTAAATTGGTATTTAAAATTTAAATAATAATAAAAAAAATTCTTGTTAGGTTGTCAATTTTATGAATATTTATTGTTGAAACTAAAAACTATAGTTCCTAATATATCCATCTGATTGTTTATTTTTCCTAATGAATATATTTGAAACATCTTACCCTATTCTAAAACTTCTTCACTCTTATTGCCCTTTGGTTGGCTGTATTATTTCAACAAACACAAAACAGCCTTGTTATGGATATTTGAATAGTTTAGAATAGTCAGTGCTTAAAAAAATTGCTATGGCTATGGAGCTGTATAATGGATCAATTGTGAGAGACTATCTTCATTTTCTCTTTAAATACGTTTGCAAAATTGTCAACAAAAAACCCATGCAAATTGGACGAAACGCGTTTTTAAATGTTTTATAAGCTGGTTGGTTATTCGAATGCAATCTGTCTGTACCTCTATTCCCTTGCCAAGTTCCTTAATAAGCTCTCCAAAAATAATGTAAATTGACTGAAAAGTATTTTGTAATGTTTTTTTGTTAGTTGATCGCTTTATAGTGCTGCATAAAAGACCGTTGGTGTGAATCTTAATTTTCTCGCAAAATTCGTAGCCAGTGTCTCACTGATATATCTTCAAATGAGCAAAATATGATATAGTCCGCCAGTCACTTCTTAGCATCCCAAAATATTTTGATTGTGAAAGATTCCACTTTGAAAACAGGTAGAGAACCAATGGAGGCCGGGTTGCCAGTCCCATGGCGTTTGGCGAACACAGGGGATTATTGGGTTAATTTGGTTGGAAATAACGTGTCACACTAATACTACATATGGGTTATTGGTGAAAGGAATAGATTATAAATAATTACCTGATGGCCGTGATCTGTTGCACATGCATTTCTTCTCTATCCCTTTAAGACCAAGCTGTCACGATCGTGCGGGTATAAAAGAGAATGTTCAAGCTTTTCAAAAATATCGATACCGAAGCAACGTACTTGTACCATTCGTTATTTGTCTAAAAAATGACTTGGGTTTTAAGGAGTTGCTGTCATTGATGCTGTTTAAGGCAGCTTTTTGATAAAACTCTTAAAATTTAGTCTCATAAACTTAAATCAGCGCCATCTGACGGGGTATTAAAGAGCTATCTTGACTTGATCGCCAATAGATTTGCATATGTAGTATGTATTACTTATTATATTCAGTATCCCCTCAAGGAACACTATAAATTAAAATATAGCTGTGTAAAAATAGTTAACCCAATGCAATTTCGAACTGCCCTTCAGTTGAAAAACTGTTTCTACACCTTAAAGAAATATGCGCCTGTAAAAGCAAGGGATCGCCAAATATAGTAACACTTGCCTAAACCAAATTCTTCCATACCCTTTTTCAAAGTGGATTCTTCCACAATTAAAATATTTGAGATGCTGAGAAGTGACAAGTGGACTATAGCAATTATTACATGGCAGCGCGAAGAGACACAAACAATAATTCTGTATATTTAAATAGTGAACAATAGAATTTGTTCACCATTTAAATTGCTCGCATTGCTAAAATAAAGAGAGGTAGGGGGTGCATTTAGAAATTGTATATTTCAGTTATCAATTTATAGAAAACAACTCATGGGTAGTGGACTAGTATATTTCTGACAAATGTAGAACACGCGAATCGGACCAGTGAATTAACTTTGTGGAGAAAACAATATCAATATTGGTCTCATCATTTTCTAATGGCATTTTTCCTCTGACCAAGAATTCGTAGTCCAGAACTTGAACTGAAATATAAAAATTTAACCCAGATCATGGCCTACTCAACGTACTAGGCCAGAGAAGCTTTCTCAAACACGCACCTGGACGGAAAGTTTGACTTTACTGGTTCCGAGTGTCGTTTTTCGAATATGAAGAACCGTCATCTCGAAAAGTATTCGGAACCATTCGCTCACGGCCAGAAGCATTTTTAGTGTTCCGAACAGGATTCTTCGCCGTCGGCATAAGGAATAGTGACATCAAACTTTCCGTACAAGCATGCGTGTGGGAGTGCTTCTCTGGCCTTGTAGGTTGAGTAGGCCGTGCCCATTACTGCTTACACATTTGTTTTAACGTGTTTCAATACTAGCGGCATACTTAAAAGCACGCCGCCGTTAACTTATTGCGTATCTAACTTGCTTTGTTTTCTCAAGGGAGTTGATAGAAACACTATAATTAAAAATTTTAAACCTAAAAATTGGTAGTTAATTTCTAATATTTATATAATAAATCATTAGCATTTTTATTTTATCAAACAATAAATAGTTGTACTTTGATTAAATGAAACTCGGTCCACATAATTTTAAGATGCGGTTACTTTTTCAGAATTACTTTGTTGAGTTTATGACTCAAATTTGTAAAACTCGATTTTAAAATATTACGTTATTGAAAGTAAAAAGGTAACAAAAATAGATCACGGGAAGAAAAAACTAAAGAAAATCATACTTGGTAACTTAGCAACTGCTGAGCAAAGTTGCAAAAAATGGATCTTTTTTAAGTAATAAGAAACTACTTAGGACAAGCTATGTCAGTTTTCCAGATCGAATATTGAACTTAGCTATTTTTACCAATCATATTCTTTATTCAATGTATTTTAGTAATGTCTTGAAACGTTCATTGTTAATATATTCTAGTTAATAAGTTCTAGTTAAATATATTTACACAACGAATATATATAATCGTCCGTTAATTTACATAAACAGTAACTAAAAAAACTCTCAAGAAATTTTGTTCCATATTGTCCAAAGTAAAACAGCATGCCTTGTTCTTTCACAAAACATGAACACACCTACTGTGCTTCAAATGCCACAGTTATTTTTTAAATTTTTGAGTTTAATCGTATTTGATTTTTTTTAAAAACTTTTTTATAAACTTTTTTTATAAACTGATGGATAATAATATTTTTTTCTTTTATTTTAAAAGTGTTTTTTATACATACAATGGCCGTTTAAAATTCGTATTTAGTTATAGGAACAATGTGATTCTGCATTTGATACATATAATCGATGACGAAGAAGCTTTTGGAATAGTCCTATATTAGAGCACAATTAAAAATAATTAGAAGACTAATTTTCCGAATATTATATCGTGCAAATTTGTTGTAAAAAATTTAAACAATTTAGCTTTAGTTAAAAAATTTTAATTTGAATATTGTAACAACCAGTTGTTGTTGTTGTCGTGTCCATGATGTATGCAAAAACTAGATGGATCCGAAGCTGTCGTAGACAGCTTTCGCTATTTCTTTTGCATCTTCGGGGAGAATTAAAACTTCTGGGTCTTCAAAGCCAATCCTGAAGAGCCTGGCTTGAATTGCTGGGCAGACAAAGACGACCAGTAAATATTAAAAAAAAAAGTCATCCTCATTCTTTTAAATTTGAATTAACGTATCACTGTAAAGAATTCAAGCAGTTATTTACGCAGCTCATACGCATTTCAAAAGTTAAGTTTGACGGGAAAGAATGGAATTGAATAACGAGGAGCAGAAATTAAAAAAAAAGTATGTTTTTTGTATAGCAAAATCCATAGAAATAATGTTCCTATCCAACTTGCACTAGAAATTATAAATGGGAATACACAAGGCGCAACCAAGGTGAATACACAAGACGCAACGCACAGATGGTAGCAAAGGCGAAAATAATCAATCCGGATGTGGTGTATATATATGGACCCCAAATCGAGAACAAAAGATAACAATTAGAAATTCAGTCCATTGTTCTGCTTTCAGAAGCGAACTGATTGCCATTGAGCCGGGACTGAAGGCTATACAGGAGGAACGGAGCTCTGGTGAGGTTTGGATACTATCGGACAGTATCCAACATCTAAGTGACTGGAGTACTGTGGGAGACAGGACCAGTATCTCTGTTCTAAACATGCTAAAACAGATATCCAGATCCCGAACAATCCTTCTGTGCAGTGGATCCCCTCCCATGTCAATATATACGGTAATGAGGTGGCTGTTGGCCTAGCAAAGAGAGGCTCCGAGGACCCAGCACCCCTCCCGGCCTGGATTTTCCCACACGCTCAGGAAAAACAGGGTAAAATTGAAATGGCTACCCCAACCCCCCAGCAACTAATTGGTACAGGAGAAAGAGTCCAGGTGGCTCCCTTGGCCTCACCTGTGATTGCAGAGATCAAACGGCTTTGTCCAGATTCACCAGTTGTCATCTGAAGACCCTTACTTTTCTTGGAGGACGCAAGATGTTTCCAATTTGAGGAAAATGTACTGTGGAAATGGCCTCGTCAGACCACATTTTGGACTGCCTTCATCTTTCCTGGGACGATCTTATCAGGGAGCCCTTGTGTGTTTTTTTTGGATTTTTTACGTGTTTGTGATCTCATGGAATTTTTTTTTTTATTCAAGCGAGCCAATTGACTCCAATCTTTGGAGCAACATGTCTCATTTTTTATAGTACAATTATTCAGTGTATAAAGCGAAGTTTTTGGGTGTTTTTATGCTAATAAATTCTCTCCTGATAGTTACTATATCGCCACATAATCATATGACATACGCGTGCTCACGACTTTCCCATCCGGAAAATCTGGCGACTCAGCCGGGCTCGAACCCATAATTTTGGGCATATGAGGCATTTTTTTTTAAAGATCTTGTCTTAAGTTTTCACTTGTTATAAACAATAAAAACACCGCCCAATAATTAAGTTAGCTGTTTCATTTTTTGTGTTTAAAGTAGGTAACACTTTTACAGTAAGGCCTCAAACGTATTCCGCTAAAACTTTTCCACTTAAAATAAAATAGCATCTAAAATATGACGTTTGACAGATATTTTAAGAACTGAGCTGTGTTTTTATTAATTCAGTAGATATAGATACCAGTAAATTTGAAAAATAATTTTTTAATTAAAAAAGTATTTTGTTAGTACCCTCAGGTACTTGAAATCCTTTTCTACAAATATTACCTACGCCCCATCATAACCTACGCCGCCCCATGCAGGGGCGGCGCAGGCTAAAGGTAGGGTATATGTAGGTAGTTTCTCAGCCAAAAAAAAACTTTCACAACCTACTAGTCCCGGAAAATAATTTGCTACGATGCATAACAAAAGCAAGATGGTTCATGAGAAATGAAGATATTTGTTTTGCACTAATTCCAAGTTTTAAAACTTTTACCTAAATACTAGCCCTTAAATTTTTCACTTCTATCCGAAGACCGAAATCCCAAAAATGCAAGACTATGATACAAACATGCCTACAAACAAGAAAAGACCAAGAGCTTTTCTCTGCAGATAGCTTGGTGGCCCACTTGCTATTTCACCCCAAAAATAATATTAATTTTCTTCATCAAAAGCAAGCACCAAATTGCATTAGAGCGCTTTTTACCCCCTGCCTGCTCACAACAGACATCACATTTCAACATTTTGATCCCTGTTAACCCGATGCCATCAGTTTTTGTAGACCTTCCCTGCCCTCCCAAGCAGCGACTGTTGCCGCCTGCTGGAGTAGACAGTGTTGAAGACCGCTGCTGCTCACTTCTTCCTCGGCTGCCATTACTCCACCTGATTTTTGGCTTTTGGACTTTTTGCGGACTTGCACAACTTTTGAACAATATCTCAGATTTTTGTTTGTTTGCCCCAACCATGATTAATCCATGTCACTACCTTCAATGTATACGGGTTTAGGCGCCTTTGGCCCCAGGTGCCGTTTTGAATAAAATTGTCCGTAAATTGTCCCTTAGGGAATTTGTTCAATATTTTACTTAAACAGAGTGATAAGATTTATTCTCGTATATGTAATTTACAAATCATAAAACAATTTATAATACAACCCCTGGCAAAAAGTATCCGATCACCGAAAGCAGTGCCTACGATACGTTCACATCAGTCGTCATTTTTTTTTACAATTTTAATATTTTTTCAAACCTTAGAGGTTTTTTTTGTGAAATATGACTAAATTTGTCAAGGAATATTAAATATAAACAGAATATAAAATTATAGTTAACACTTTTCACGAGAAAATACATTGAATCGTGAAGGAAAAAAGTTTCCGATCATCCTTTTGTGGGGAAAAAAATATTCGATCGCTAGCGAATGCAACGTATTTTAAGTGATATATGCAATTTTTTTTGGTCGGCGCGTGCGTACAAGATCTAAGTAAACAGTATAAAAGGTTGAATCGTTGTTTCACAGTTAAAACTAGTTTCGAATAAGCAGAAGTATGGATCGAAAGAAAGAATTGTCTTAAGAGCTAAAACTTTTAATTGTTAAACGCTTAAAAAGCGGAATATCTCAAAGAAAGGTTGCTCACACTTTTGCCTGTGCCCAAAGTACTGTTTGCGATTTTTGAAAAAATATCGCTCTACTAATGATGTCAAAAATCTTCCTCGAAGCGGTGGCCCACGCGCAACATTAAGTAGGTAAGACAAAAAATCGGTTGATCTTGCCAAATCTATGAGAAGTTGTGCGTTGAAACAACTTAATACCGAGTGATAGAAATATCGGGTAAAGGTATGTGCACGTACAGTGCGAAACCGTTTAAACGCAAAAGGATTTCACTTCTGCAAAGCCAAAACGAAACCATATATGGCAAAAAACCATAACAAAAGTCGTCTACAATGGTGCAAGAAACATAAAAGCTGGTCTTCTGATGATTGTAAGAAGGTTATTTTTAGTTACGAATCTCGTATCTGCCTAGAAACTGGAGATGATGTTGGAATCTGAGTGGAGGAGAGCTGATGAAAGGTTAAAAAAAGATTGCCTCAAAACTAAAACTAAATATCAGCGTTAATTTTATGGTGTGGAGTTGTATGACTTCCGAAAGAGTCGGTAAAATGTGCATAGTGTCGTGAACAATTAATTCTGAAGTGTATATTGACATTTTAGAACTTTTTTTGATTCCTACCACCGAGGAAAGGTTGGACGACTCCTCCTATTTCATTTTTCAAGATGATAACGCATCATGTCATCGAAGTAAACTGGTCAAGAATTTCTTAAATCGGAATGGAAATTCTCCAATAAAGACTATTGATTGGTCTGCAAATAGTCCGGATCTCAATCTAATCGAAAATGTTTGGAATGTTTTGAAAAGAAACATTGATGAGAGAAGACCAACAAATATGGAAGAACTACGGGCTACGGCTAGCCATCAAGGAAAGCTGGGGTGAACTTCCATCAAATTTATGCCACGAGTTGGTCGCATCCATGCCTCGGCGCTTTAAAGCAGTAATCAGGGCAAAAGGAGGATCCATAAAATATTAAACTGACTTGATCGAATACTTTTTTCCCCAAAAAGGGATGATCGGAAACTTTTTTCCTTTACGATTCAATGTATTTTCTCGTGAAAACTGTAAACTATAATGTTATTTTCTGTTTATATTTAATATTCTTAGACTAATTTAGTCATATTTCACAAAAAACCTTCAAAGGTTTGAAAAAAATATAATTTTTTTTCTAAAATGACGGCTGATATGAACGTATCGTAGGCACCCCTACTAAAAATGACCCATACAGATCAGTACAAAAACCTACTGACATCAATACAACTCTATTGATTTCTATGGATGCACCTACCGATATCGGTACAGGCGCCTGATCTCTATTGATATCGGTACGCTACTGATTTTATTCTCTACTGATATCAATACAGATCCATAGACATCAATACAAGAGATATCAGTAGAATACCGATCTCTATGGATATCCATAGACTTTTACCGACATCAATAGGAATGTGGTCAGTAGGATTCCGGCTCTTATGGATATCCAAAGAACTCTACAGATATCAATAGACTTGTGATCAATAGGATTTCGATATCAATGGATACCTATAGACCTTTACAAATATCAATAGGAGTCTGATCAATAGGATCTTAATTGAGTATCTGGATACTGTTGGTTTCAGTTTTTATCGCATTCTTTTAACGGTATATTTTTTAATCCCACAGTTGTTTAATTTTAAACCTACAAACACTTTTAAACTACTCCCCTATTTCACTTTTAAGCCCCTTCCTTTATTGAAAATAAGTAACAAATAATTGTAAAATATATCTTTTACTAAGTATTTCTTTATTATTTTTTTTTATTATTATTATAAGTGTGGTTGAAAGTGGTCTAAAGTAAATACTCAGCCATTTTTAATAGTCATCATTTTCGAAAAAAAAATACTTTTTTTAAAGCAATGCAAGTAGAAAAAAATACAAATAAATTTAAAAAAAAAATATATATATGGGTTGAGTGACAGATTATTTAACCTCCCCCTCCCCCTAGGATCAATCTTATGCCCAAAGTTCATTGTAAAAAAATAATAAATTATATTGCCTAATTATACATTAATTTGTTACCACAATTTCATTTATTGGTTAAATTACATTACTATCAAAATTCTCCCAACAAATTACTTGGATAAATTATTTAAATTTATTAATTATTTGAAAGAATTTCTTTTAAAATAAAAACAAATATCATAATTATAATTTTAATATTTATGCTTCCAAAATTTTAAACGAATCGTTACGAGGGGAGGGGATTATAACGTTCGCAAGCCTATTATGGAACTAGGCCGATAGCTGAATCCAGAGATTTTGCATTCAATGAATGAAACTTATTTAGTATTAAACTTGCATCATTTCTAAATCTTTTTTTAAATATAATTAAAATTTTATAAGTCAGCGTTCCAAAAATAGTAAAAAATGATTAAATGAAAAATCTTCACGTGGGAATCATATCGTTCTTAAGCCTACTAATGGAAATATGCCTAATAAGTAATTTAGAGCCAATTTTAGCAATTTTTATAACTTATTTAATACTCTTATGAATATTTTATTCCTAAACTATCAAATATGTAAAAAATGTATGTATGTTTTTAGCTTTTATATAACATTTAATTTTTTTATAGTAGTTTCACGTGTGGTTTTTCCATTTATCGTGTTAGAGAGAGAAATAAGAGACTATATACCAACTAACTGATGCATATCATTAAAGACTATAAACTTCAAAAAATAACAATCAAATTTTTAAACATTTATTTCTTGTGAGTTACTTTTTTTTAAAGTTAATTTGTAAGTAAAAACTTAGAAAGTGGAAGGCCAGTTTAAACTTTATGATTGTTATTAGAAAGTTTCTCACTTAGAATGAAATATACCCATTATTTAAAAAAAAAATACATCCCAAATATTCAAATAGAAACAATATTTAACTATTAACTGCTTTAATTATATATATTCTAAACAAAAAGCTCAAGAATGTCGAACGTTAATAAATAGTAACAAGTCAACCTCAACTTATTTCATGATATATGCATTTAAATGAATTTCTCTCGTTTTAAAGTACTATTGTTAATTTATAACAATAAACCATCATTTGCGCAATAATCTACAAGTGTTTTAATTTAGTTTATTGATTTCTATAAAACATAATATTCATTATCTTGGCGATTTTGCTAAATCGTCGGCTTCGAAAACAATTCGGATTCCTTGCCAGACATTATGAGTTTCTTTTGGTTACGAACTTTACATAAAGTAATGGTTGCAGTGTTGAAAATTAGATTATAACACACGTTAGCCATTGACAATGTAATATAAATTCATAAACAAACAAATATTGTTTTGGAGAGCGAATAACTCTCCAAGTTGCCAAAGACTACTACTGAGCTTCAATGTGAAAAATACTATAAATGCTTTGTTTTAACATAAAATGTTTTTTTTAAAATTAAAGTCATGTAGATTGGCTTAAATACAAAGAAAAAGTGAAAACAGCCGAAGATTAAAATTATTAAAATTCCAGTTGTAAATTCTTAGTACAAAACAAATTCA
Organism: Oedothorax gibbosus; assembly: GCA_019343175.1. NCBI lineage: Eukaryota > Metazoa > Arthropoda > Arachnida > Araneae > Linyphiidae > Oedothorax > Oedothorax gibbosus. The sequence continues at coordinate 15,402 of JAFNEN010001609.1, read as the reverse complement.
ATTAACTGTTAACCGTAACCTTTTGCATAATATTTGTTTACTTTTTAAAATTTTGTTCTTCAATTTTAACTTAAAAAATTATTTTAAAGCTACAATTAAATAATTTAATTAATTAAAGGTTAAAAAGAAGAATTAAAAAAAAGATGAAAGGTAAGTTATATTGTTTTACAACATTTTTATCGGAAATACGAACAGATTTCCGCATGTGTATTGTGTTCGTTGTATGCTATTGCTATGTTGCATTGAATAAATGTTTTTGAGAGAAAATACACTTTTTTTAAAATACAGAGTGCAATGCGAGGATAATAACATTATATTTAAAGAAAACATGCTATAGTAAAATATAGTTTACACTTCGCCAAAAACAATTTTTAGTAGTTTTGTTTGAATTGTTTATGAATGAGATGTCGTGTTTACAAATCTCTTGTATAATAGAAATTTTCAAGTGTAAAATCATTTTAATTATAACACATCGTTTTAAATAATGTAATTTTTTAAATATAATTAATAATAATTTGGTGGGCATTGAATGTGTATAAAAGCATCTCAGAATTTTTTGTCAAGTTATTAGAAGTATTTTATTATGTTATATAATTCTTCTCCCCTAAGATGTTCAACATCTTTTAAGAGATTTTCATTAAAGTTTCTATTTTTTAAACGATGGATCTTCTTTTCATTTTTTCTTGCACATTTGTATTCCTCAACAGCTAACCTTGAAAAAACAAAGACGTTAAACACACTTACACAACGAATGTAGATAATCGTCCTTTAATTTACATAAACAATAACTAAAAAAAAACCTCAAGAAAATGCGTTCCGTTTTGTCAAAAGTAATAAAACAGCATGTCTTGTTCTTTCACAAAATATGAAATGTGTTTCAATTGCCACAGTTACTTTTTGAGTTTAATCGTACTACCTGTTATTTATACAGAAAAAGTAAATTGTTATTTTAAAGTGTTTTGAAATTGAATAATATATATATATATATATATATATATATATATATATATATATATATATATATATATATATATATATATATATATATATATATATATATATATATATATATATATATATATATATATATATATATATATATATATATATATATATATATATATATATATATATATATATATATATATATATATATATATATATATATATATATATATATATATATATATATATATATATATATATATTATATATATATATATTAAATTTTATAATAATTATATTTTAAAAAGCGAGTGATCATTACGTTGCCATTCTCGTTCTTATATATTAAAATTTTGACACCGTCCGTTGGCGCAATCGGAAGAGTATCGGAGAGTGGCCTAGTTTTCCCCGATTCGTAACACAGCTCTTACAGCTTTAGTTTATTGTTTCATTATAGGTTTATTTATCATTTGATAACTTTCTGGAATTATGTACATTATTATATCATCTTTCTTACATACAAATATCTTTAGTTCTCATGATTCCTCACATAGTATATAAGCGAGTTGCTTAAATTAATTTGGGTTGTACTTCCACTGGAAAAAATAACCCTTGGATTACTACAATATACCGTGTGATATAATCTTTTAGAATTCAAGCAGGTATTTTCTCAATATACGCATTTCAAAAGTAAAAGTTTGATGATGCAGTAATGTTTTACTCGGCTATGTATTAATATTATTCAGCTACAGGGTGTCCCAAAAGGGACTACCTGTTTTTAAAAATTAATAAAAAAGAAATAGATAGAGATATTAACACAATTCTTGCAGAAAACGAATGAGTCATGTCTGGAATTTGATACGGAACACTTTATTATGTTAGTTATGTTTATTACGTTATTATGTTATTACACTTTATTATGTTAGTTATGTTTATTACGTTATTATGTTATTACACTTTATTATGTTCAATTTACCCGACAGATGGCGCGTCAATACCGTGTGTTGGCTGTATGAAAGAACTAGGCATGCGTATATACCGAAAAGAAGGACACGTGGTCAGAAATGTTCAGTAGATTTCAGTTCAGCGAAAGCAGCAATAGTTATTGCGTGGAATCGAACACATGGTATTGAAGCGCTATCTGTCGGTTAAATTGAACATAATAAAGTTAAATAACATATAATAACGTAATAAACATAACTAACATAATAAAGCGTTCCATATCAAATTCCAGACATGACTCATTCGTTTTCTGCAAGAATTGTGTTAATATCTCTATCCATTTCTTTTTTTATTAATTTTTAAAAACAGGTAGTCCATTTTGGGACACCCTGTAATTGAATTAAAACTTTGGTGTAACATTACACATTTTCTTGCAGTATATTTATCCACGGTATATGGGGGAATATTTAAGTTCTTGATGCTTATTAGCTAATAGATCCTTTAATGATAGTTACTATAGCGCCATATTTTGCTTTAGAAGTATACGAGCTCTTATTTATTACTTTGTAGACATTATTAATCTAGAAACAATGGCTAATGAACAGCAAAATATTTAGCTCCTTATTGAGTCCAAAGTAAAAATGCAAATGTATCTTTTCATGCCTTGAACATATGCACACACATACTGCGTTTAAAATGTCATAATTCTTTTTCTTTTTTTTTTAGTTTAATCGCACTTGTTAATTGTTTGGAACCTCAATAGCATAAATGTTTTGTAAAAAAAATCAGCTTTTATTATTTTTTTATTTCATTGTTGTAACAACCACTGAACTTTAAAATATTTTTTTTTAAATTAAAAATCAAATCGATGGTTACAATGTCAACCGATTCTTCTGTTTTTCCTAGAAAGAGAAAGTGATGATTTCGAAGTTATCCTCGTTCTTATAAATTAAAATATCACTCTTTATAATTCAAGCAGGAATTGAAAAGTTAATTTTTACGTGGAAGGATGTAAGGGAACAACGTGTAACTAAAATTGAAAAGCGTGTGTTATTTGAGCATGCCAAATCACATACAACTAATGTTTAACTCAGCTATTTGTTTTAGCCAGCCAATTGACTACGAACTTTGGTGCAACTTACACATTTCCTTACACTACATTTATTCAATGTATATGGGGAATATTTAAGTTCTTGGGTGCTTTTACATCTTTTCCTGATAGTTACAAGATCACCATATATTGCTTTAGAAGTGTAAGAGCTTCTACAATCTTTCTTTTTATTACTACGTCGACAATATTAATCTAGAAACAATAACCAATAAACAGCAACATATTTAGTTCCATATAAAGTTCAAAGTAAAAATGCAAATTTATCTTGTCATGCCTTGTTCTTTTACTACATATGAACACGAGGCGTGACCAGAAATGTTTTAGATGTGTTTCAATACTAGCGGCATACTTTTAAGCACGCCGCCGTAAACTTTTGTTGTATCCCGTGTAGTTTGCGTTTTTGAATTGTTAGAATCGTTATAATTAAAAATTTAAAACATAAAAAGTGGTAGTTAATTTCTAATATTTATATAACAAATTATTAGCATTTTTATTATATCAAACAATAAACAGTTGTATTTTGGTTAAATGAAACTCGGTCCACATAATTTTAAGATGCGGTTACTTTTTCAGAATTACTTTGTTGAGTTTATCACTCAAATTTGTAAAACTTGATTTTAAAATATTACGTTATTGAAAGTAAAAAGGTAACAAAAATAGATCACGGGAAGAAAAGAAGAAAGAGTATCATACTTGGTAACTTAGCACCTGCTGAGCAAAGTTGCAAAAATGGATCTTTTTTAAATAATAAGAAACTACTTAGGACAAGCTATGTCAGTTTTCCAGATCGAATACGTCATGATCACGCCGCGTTAGATAAGCATATAATTTACATATTAATGAAATTCAACTGTCGAAAAAATATATTAAAATATTTTTAATAAAAGTAACGGTAGATTAAATAAAACATTTGCCACGCGTTTGTCTTTTCCTTAGACAATAGATGAGATAAAAAAAAAAGTTACCACACCTTGTTTATAATATGTTATTGTTTCTCTGTGCAGATTTGGCAAAAAAAATCCACTTTTCTGTATGTTTTGTTAAGTTACCCCCAAAAAACGATTAGTTTTGTTAAGTAACTCATAAGGCATTGGATGTAACAGTGATAAAACACAATTTTTTCATATTTGTTTTTAATAATTAACCATAAGTGTAATAATGAAAATTTGCACAAACAATTAACATAAAGGTGTCAAATATATATATATTTTTAAATCTAAACATAGCTAATTCTTTTTTCGCGTGCTCGAAAATTAAAAACTTTTTTCTTTACAATTGAATATACGACCGCTATTTGAGAGAGTCATGAAATGAACAGAAAATGTGTCATTTGCAACGTGATATTTGCGCAGACAAAATTAATAGTTGAGTAGTTTACTTAATATTTTGAAGGTCTAATAGTTGATTGATATTTAAGTTTAATTTCGTCTATTGATCTGTATCGCCTCATCACATCTGTAAATTGATACTTTTCAAAATGTCGACCCTTGTATGTTGTGATTTTCTTCATCGACTTCTGTAAATTCTACATCCCGTATGTAAATTGACACTTTTCATATTGTGTTAAGAATGTGATCATAACTTTAAGTGTGTCATAACATTTTAATTACTGCAAAAATAGTACAAACCTAATAAGAAATAAAAAAAATTACTTTTATATTCTTCTACTTCAACTTTGTTTGCCGCACGGAATACTGTATCAAATCATCATAAATCAGTGTCCAACGCAAAGGTTTACGCTGAAAATTATGTTCTTTACTTTTCATTGGTGTTTTTCAATTGTGGTAATTTCCTTTCTAAATGACGTGTTTATGAATATATTATCCGGCAGAAAATTGATTCAAGCTCATGTGCTATGGCACCATAAAATCTTTTTTTATTAGTAAATCAGAAGCTTGGAATTGGAAATCCCGCAATTCCAAGATTTTTTATTCACGTTTTGTATTTTATCAACTCTAAAAGCTTTAGGGCAAAAAGAAACTAACTACAATCCTGTAAAATATTGTCGTAACTAAAATATCAGTAGCTTATTTAAAAAAGTTCTCAAAATGTTGTTTTTCGTCTAATTTTGACTATTGCTTTTGGCTTTTTCATGCTCTTGAATGTGAGCTCATTTGTGTTTTAAAGACCAAATTCACTCATTTCGTTAAACAGAACGGAAGTAACGAACCGGAAATGCTGCCGTGCAGCAGTTTCTATCGGCTATTTTTGTTTATTTTGACCTGTAAATTCCAGTGAATTTTTGACCAGTGAATGGAAATCCTCAGCACCGTTGAAATTTTTTTCACCAACGGGGCTGGTGTATTGGCGGCTTAGCCTTTGCAGACTCGACATATTCCCCTGAACAAAGAGCCATTTCTTTGTGGCATCACCAAGGCAATCTCGCTACCAATTTTGACGCTCAGATTACAATGAATCTGAGCTCTCTGTGGATGTAAAATATGCCTATATTTAATTTTCCTGAGAGTGCCCAAGCCAAATTGGAACTCAAGGGATCTTTTACCTGCCCCATAATCATATGACATGCGTACCCAAGATTTTTTCATCCAGAAAATCTGACGACTCAGCCAGGTCTCGAACCCACACATTTGGGCTCACGAGGCGAACACGTACTACCTCTCAGACACTGAGCCCCTTTTTAAGAAATTCTATTTATACGCGTATTGTCTACTCACAGCTAAACATTGATTAATGTCAGAGATAATGTCGCCACAAGAAGAAAAATTAATTACGAATCTTTTACAACCAAATAACTGATAATATTTCTGGTAAAATATGCCGATAATTTTAAAGACTTTTAGCATTATATGTTTCTCTTAATATTTTAACTACTTTCCATTACCTGGACAACAACTTACAGCTTAACATTTAATTACCATTAGCCCCGCAATTTTCAGAAATAAGTCGTCAGACATATATCATTGTCCGTAAAAACTACGTAACATGGGCTCTGAAGAGTTGTATTAACGGCGCCATATCGAACTTAAGGAATGGTGAACGCCTGCACTTTTTTTGTTTTTTAAAGTTTGAACTTGTTTATGGCTGTTAAACTTTTTATTTGTAAAACATTGCTTATCAATACGTTTGATTTCCCTTAGATTGGGGTTCATTTTTTGTTATTACGCTTTTTGTGTTTGGTGAAAAAGGACGAATTTCAAAGCAATGCTTTCACCTAAAAAAAGGTTAATTAAATTATATTATATTTTTCGGTGCGTTAATAAAAGTCTATTTTTTGTTATTACGCTTTTTGTATTTGGTGAAAAAGGACGAATTTTAAAGCAATGCTTTCACCTAAAAAAGGATTTTCAAAATTAATGCATTACGTTTTTGGTATTGTCCTTTATAAATGCAACAACGAACTTTATTCTATCCACTGATTAACAGTGGACACTTTTCTGATAATCAGTTAAAACTGGATAAAATTAAAACTTATTTCACTCCTCCACTAAGTTACTCATTCAAAAAAGTGTCACTCACGCTGTGAACTAAAAATAGTAATGAAAGCAATTTCTCACTCTGATTTTTTTTTATTTAATGGAACCTGCTCTAACTATGAATTGCGTGTATGGAACACAGCCAAGCGAAAAAATCTTTTATGCATAAAAAAGTAGAATATTGTTTTCTAAGCTTCCTAAGCATAGATTCTGTTATTAGGGAGGCGTGGTTTGGTGACATCACTACACGTTTGTCAGCCATCTTAAAATTAGGCTTAGCTTTTAGGCTTAACGTTTTCTAATTAAGAATAAGGAATGAGGTAAAATTAGTAATAATATTAATAGGATTTGACACGATAATTATCCTCGTGCGTTCTTTTTTTAGTTTTCATAGTTTCAGAGGCGCTATGAAATATAAATAATAAAAAAATATATTATGATACTTTTCTCACGTGAGTTCGGTCATTGTTTTGTTTCGTCCAAAGTAAAAGGTTAATGAGTAGTTTTTTTCGTGGTTTAAATTAATATATAGTTAGATTCTTTTTACCTCTGTAATGAACAAAGGCGATTAAATCGTGACTTGATAAAAAAAAAGGTTTTTTAGAAGTTAAGTCTCATTAAATGGGTAAAGAAGGTCATAAATAAGACATAAAACCTCTCGGGACAGCATTTGTGTATATTTTATCATTTCCGTGCTTTCAAATTACAGTTTCGATTCGACCCCAGTTTTTTTTTTAAATTGTACAATTTCAAATACAAGTTATACTACGCTTCAATATTTTATATTATAATCGATATGCATTTTTAGGTGAGTTATCCAGTACATTCGGCTCTGCCATATTTACTGTAATTACAGCAAACTACTAACAAAATAAGAATTAAAATGCTTTAAATTATTATTATTATATTTGTTAATGTTTTTAAAGTTTATATTTTAAACTGCTACATAGGTTCTTGATCTACCGTATATTAGGTCTCCAGAGTACATCAGACGACACTGTCTCGACTTTTTACTGGCCACTTGAAGTGTTTGATTTTTGAAGACGGTGAAAGAAAACAACCACCATGTCCCAAATGCCACAATGCTCCCCCAGAACATTTTGAAATGCCTGGGTTTTTCACGTGAAGAGGCTGTGAAAAGTCCACATCTGCTTATAGAATTTTTGGAAATTTTTAACCTCGTGGATTAGTACGCCACCAAGAGGGACCCCATCACAAGATCTTCCGTTAATACGCTTTCAATGAGAAAAATTTACATTTGCTTTAAAAATATTATTATACAGTAAATGATATTGAAAATATTATTATACAGTAAATGATCGGTCCGTTAATAAAAGTCTATTTAACCATTTTATGTTTATATTTTATGTTATCATCATTCGTGGTGCAATAGCCCAGAGTAGGTTAAAGGCCTTCTGAACCAGGCGTTTCCACCCTCCCATACTTCTATCCCAACTCCTCCAGTTTTCAGTTTTGAGGACCAAACAGTCTTCCACTAGAGCATGCCTTGTTTTATCATGTCAGTTTTTAATTTAATATACTAGAAGTTATGCTCATTGCTGTATAATTTAAATACTAATTACAAAAAGTAACTCTAAATTATTTATTTTTCCAACCTGGATATTGCTATAGTCGTCCATCATATACAATTGTGCATAACAAATACCGTCACCAATAGCTACTTTGAGCTACTTTTGTTCATTTAGTCAACAAATCCAATTACTGAGACCTTCAAATTGAAATAACCTGAAGAAAACGAAAAGTTTGCATATACAAACACAGCCCATTTAAAGAAACAATCAAGCGAGCAAAAGATAATTTTAACAAGAATAGCGGAAAATTCTTAGAAAATCATGCAAAATTTTACTGCTGTAGCAGAAACAAATAAATCATATTAGACTAAAAACTCTTAATTTACGTAAGTTAATATCCAAAAAGCAATCAATGGCCCCATTTAATAAAGACCAAGCCAAAACTGATTTGTGGAATATAAAATACCAATAAAATCGAGTGTGATAATAGAACCAAGTTGTTTTTGGTCGCTTTAGGTGATGAAAGTATGAAGGATCTATGAAGATATATAACCCTTTAAGACCTCGTCAGATGGCGCTGATTTAAGTTTATGGGACTACATTTTTAAGAGTTTTATCGGAAAAGGTACTGTCGCAACGCGCTATTATTTATTATGAACTAAAATAAAGTAGTGGTTAGTACCCTGCGTTGTGATTTTAAATGTAAAGTGATTTTGATAACTAGGTTTATTGCGACCGTAAACCATCCAGATTCTATAATTCCTTCCCTAAAATAACTATAAATAGACTCTAGGTGTACTCAAAGAAAAGGCAAATTTCGTAATTAAAATAAAACATTTTATTGAAGCTAGTAATTAAATTGCGATCATATTTAAAACAAAAATTCGCTGTATTTCTTTTGGGGAGGGCAATGGATGAATAAGGGATCATAAAAAAATTAATTAAATATCCTGAATTAGCCAATTAAATAATGGAATTTCTTGTCCTAATATTCAGTAACTATTTAAAAATATAACTCACAGTTTGTAGTGTAGATGAAGGGGTTTACAACTGGAGTGAGAGCTGTACAGGTCTGCAGGGAGATAAGCGATGAGTATCCGGGAGCTGGAAGGGCACATCAGTGATGAGTCTGGCATCCGGGTTGAGTGAATGGAACTCGGCCGCTGGAATTGCACCTCAGCGGAAGTTTATCCGGCGAAACAAGGGGATAGATGAGGGACTCAGGCATTCAGAGTAAGACAGACATCGGCAAAATTGCAGGACTCGAAGACATTGTTGAGGGTCTTAGGTATGAATGTGAGCGTAAAAGTTTCGCGCTCAGAGGCGTTGCGGGGCGAGATTAAGCCGATTATTTTCTTGGGCTTAATGCTTCATGATTTTTGTTGGAAATGTAGTAAAGTCTAGTTGTTATGTTGAAAATCCATCTCCTCATCCCTTCGTAGGCGTGCACCTGCTGTACAATTGGTTGTGACGTAAAGTGACGTGTTGCGTGGGGTTCCCTCTCACTCCTGCGATAGGTTCGAACTATTTATTATGTATCTCTTCTTTCCAATCATATCCTCCTGAGAATATGTGACTTCCAGACTTTTTTCTTGGAAGAACTGCTGGGACCTCCTGTTGCGTTGTCGCCAACAAGACTCGCAAACTGTTATCATGTCAGAAATTCAATGAATTTATGGCTTTATTGCCCCACTTATCCCACTACAAACCATTCTAAAAGATTGTAAACTTCGTGGGAAAGCTTTTGGAAAGAGGAGTGATGTGTTATTCAAAATAGCAATTAACGCATCACGACAGGTACCTTAAACAGCATCAATGCCAGCAGCTCCTTAAAACCACGCAATTTTTTTAATACAAATAACGAATGTTATAAGTCTGCTGCTTCGGTATTGATATTTTTGAAAAGCTTGAACATTCTCTTTTATACCCGCACGATCGTGATAACTCGGTTGGAATGGGATATATAAATGAATAAAATACACACAAAAAATATCGTATTCGCCATGCTTGGAATGCATAAAGGTTGGTTGGTTGGTTGGCAGACATATATTTTCAGGTTTGTGTGCTTGGTCAGCGACCCGCTTATAAACCTTCGTCAAGTAAGACAGACACAACAGACAACACACACACATAAGTGGATCCATCTAATTTTTAGAGACAGAGGCCAACTAGAGGATCCCCAGAATTGGCTTGTCACCCCCAGAGGTATTGATTTGGTATGCATAAAGGTACAGCATTATTATCATCTCAAGCAAAGTCGTAGGAGCCAAGTTGGTAAAACATTTGACTTCGGACCTTCACGTTCATGTGTTAGTTTGGCGAGTTTGGTTGGTTGGTTGGTAGACATATATAATCAGGTTTGTGTGCTTGGTCAGCGACCCGCTTATAAACCTTCGTCAAGTAAGACAGACACAACAGACAACACACACATAAGTGGATCCATCTAATTTTTAGAGACAGGGGCCAACTAGAGGATCCCCAGGAATCGGCTGGTCACCCCCAGAGGTATTGATTTGGTATGGGAACTTAGAGGACTTTCGGACCCAACAGATTTAACGAGCACGTACTCCGCATATACTCGGTAGGTCTTCAGTGGTACCGGGACTCGATCGCAGGACCTTCCGATCCCGAGACCGAGACGCTGGCCACTAGGCTCACTACGGCCCGAGTTTGGTTGATTCATTGGTTTTGATTTCAAGTTGATTTGTTGCTTGCAGGATTTGTCTTCCGTTTAATCTTAACATGAATGTTACATTAAATGGAGATGCTGCCGGGAGAATAACTGATGCGCCAAACGTCACTAGTTGAGTTATAAACAATGATTTATATAATATAAAAAATATGTGACTTGTTAACCAGAGATTAGCAATTAGAGGAGACCTTTGAAATAACAATATTGCTCCTTTTATAGAATTATTGTTAATATAAAGTCGTAGCATAAAACAATTTTTAAAAAAGTGTTTCACGAAAACAAGGTACTTGTTACGACGAACAGGTTTCGAGACAGGTTGTCTTTATCTTCGGAACAACGTCAATCGGAACTATGACGTCAAAATTTCCGTCCCCGAGCTTGTTTGGGAAAGCTTCTTCGGCCTTAGTAGTTGAGTAGGCCGTGGTAGAAACCACAAAAACACAATTTGGGATTTTCAAAATCATCGCCATACTTTTAATACCACATATTTCACATTTGAGGAAATTAAAAGTACCAAATAAATAAACTGATCTTGCTTCATAAAATCATCAGGTAATGTAAACTATTAACATTTTCCTATTTCAGGAATTCAACAGTTTTGAAAGAGTTCTCACTTATATTTCAAAAAGGGGTTGAATTGTTCGGAAGTATTATATATTTACAAAATCTCTACGTTCTGTTTAGACTGAGTCCTAATATTTTTTTAACGTATGTTTTGCTTTACTTTCCTGTAACTACACAAGTTATTTTTTAACTTAAAGCAGTACTAAAATGTTTCGATATAATAAGACAATAAAATATCCCTAAACAGACTTTGAAAAAAATATTAATCAATATATATTTTTCAATTACTTTTAAACTTTCTGTTTACTATAGGCATTAGTTTGAAAAATGCTTTTAATGAAGATATGAGAAAAAATTCGTTTGGATTTTCAGAAGGTAAAACATGGTATCATGTCTACTGAATTTTAAAATTATTTACAGCAATTAAAAGGGTGTTTAGGAAAATATGCTGTAAACATAGAATTAAGATAAGAGTTAAAGTAAAACTTTGTTTACACAGCCGGCTGAATTTAAGGACATGTCTATGCAGTCAGTAGGTCCCGAGTTCGAATCCCGGCATATGGACTTGAACATTTGTGTTGTGTGTCTGTATTTGTCCTGAGTGCACTGCAACATACGTGCTCGTTAAATTTGTAAAGTTGAAAGTCCCGAACCCGAACACAATGGCGCCACCGGTTTGCTTAGGCTGCCCGCTCAGGTGTCGACCTCGTTACTTGACCAGAGTTACAAAATACGAGGTGTATTTGGCTGTGCTAATGCACCATGGAGGCAAAAAATAGACAGCCAAAAAAAACTTACAACCATAGAGCTTACAATCTAACCTCTGCTTGTGGAAAGAGGAGAACTGAAGTGAAACACTTGACAGGTAACGAAATAGTGTTACATTTTTAAACTTAGCACCAGCTGTTGAAACTAAATTGATATTAAATTTAAATATTAAAAGAACATTAATTTTCTTGTTAGGTTGTCAATTTTATGAATGTTTATTGTTGAAACTAAAAAGTATAATTCCTAATATATCCATATATCCATCTGATTGTTTATTTTGCCTAATGAATATATTTGAAACATCTCACATCATTCTAAAATTCGTCTTCACTCCTATTGCCCTATGTGTGGCTGTATTGCGATGCTATTTCAACAAACACAAATCAGCCTCGTTGTGGATTTTTTTTGAATAGTTTAGAGTGGTCAATGCTTAAAAAAATTGATTTTGGTGGAATGATTGGGCTATGGAGCTGTATAATGGATCGATTGTGGGACTGTCTTCATTTTCTATTGAAATACGTTTGCAAAATTATCAACAAAAAACCCATGCAAATTGGACGATATGCGTTTTTAAATGTTTGATAAGCTGGTTGGTTGTTCGAATGTAATCTGTCTGTACCTCTATTTCCTTGCCTAGTTCCTTAATAAGCTCCCCAAAAATAATGTCAATTGACTGAAAAGTATTTTGTAATGTTTTTTTGTTAGTTGATCACTTTATAGTGCTGCATAAAGGACGATTTGTGATATTCTTCATTTTCTGGCAAAATTCATGGCCAGTGTCTCACTGATATATCATCAAATGAGCAAAATATGTTATAGTCCGCCCGTCACTTCTTAGCATCCCAAAATATTTTGATTGTGGAAGATTCCACTTTGGAAACAGGTAGAAAACCTAATGGAGGCCGGGTTGCCAATCCCATGGCGTTTGGCGAACACAGGGGATTATTGTGTTAATTTGGTTGGAAATAATGTGTCACACTAATACTACATATGGGTTATTGGTGAAAGGAGGATTCTAGTTAACTGCCGATGGTCATCTTCAATTGTACATGCATTTCTTCTCTATCTTGACTTGATCATCAATATATTTGCATCTGTAGTATGTATTTTTAACACATTCAGTATCACCTCGGGGAACACTATAAGTTAAAATATAGCTGTGTAAAAATATTGAACCCTATGCAATTTCGAACTGCCCTTCAGTTGAAAAACTGTTTCTACACTTTAAAGAAATAAGCGCCTGAAAAAGCAATGAATCTCCAAATATAGTAATACTTGCCTAAACCAAATTCTTCCTTACCCTTTTTCAAAGTGGACTCTTCCACAATCAAAATATTTGAGATGCTAAGAAGTGAAAGGCGGACTATAGCAACTATTACATGGCAGCTCGAAGAGACACAAACATTAATTCTGTACTTTTAAATAGTGAATAATAGAATTCGTTCACCATTTAAATTAATCGAATTGCTAAAATAAAAAAAAGGTAGGGGTTGCATTAATAAATTGTATATTTCAGTTATCAATTTATAGAAAACAACTCATGGGTAATAGACCAGTATATTTCCGAAGAATGTAGAGCAAACGAATCGGACCAGTGAAGCAACTTTGTGGAGAAAACAATATCAGTCTCATCATTTTCTAAGGATATTTTTTCTCTAGCCAAGACTTTAGCTTGTCTCCCAGGAAGCGCGATATAACGAGGGGGTGCCGATTTCAATACTAGCGGCATACTTTTATGCACGCCACCGTAAACTGTAGAATTAGTAAAGAAAACAAACACACATGGGAATTGACAGAATTACTATTATTAAAAATTTTAAACATAAAAAGTGGTAGTTAATTTCTAATATTTATATAACAAATAATTAGCATTTTATCAAACAATAAATAGTTGTACTTTTGTTAAATGAAACTCGGTCCACAAAATTTTAAAATGCGCGCGGTTACTTTTTCAGAATCACTTGGTTGAGTTTATGTGACTCAAATTTGTAAAACTAGATTTTAAAATATTAGTTTATTGAAAGTAAAAAGGTAACAAAAATAAACCACGGAAAGAAAAAGCGAAAAAGAATCATACTTGGTAACTTAACACCTGCTGGTGAAGCAAAGTTGCAAAAACTTTATCATTTTTAAGTAATAAAAAACAACTTAGGACAAGCTAAGTCAGATTTCCAACTTAGTTACTTTTACCAATCTTTTTTTTTATTCAATACATTTTTCAATACATTTTCATTCAATTGCACGACAGCCCTGGGTTGGCCCTGGCAGTCTCTAGAAGTCTCCTCCAGGCAAATCTGTCCTTGGCTACTCTTCTCCAGTTGATATTGGCTAAGGGTCTTCAGGTCTCTTTCAAGACAGTCAATCCACCTGAGCGGGGGTCTTCCGCGAGGTCTAGTTCCCATGGGCTTTGTCAGAAAGATTTTTTTTTTTTTTGCAGCAACTATCATCTTGCATTCTGGCCAGGTGACCAGCCCATTTTAGCCTCTGTAATTTTATAAACTTGACTACACCCATTTGTCTATAAATTTTGCAAAGTTCCGAGTTTGATCTTCTTTGATATATTCCGTTTATCTTTACCCCTTTAAGTATGCAGCGCAAAACTTTCCTCTCAAAAATACCTAAAATATGATTTTAAATAGCTTTTCAATCCGTATAAACATCTGTTTGCTACGAAGATCCTTTTATGTATCTCGGGGGCTAAAGCATTTTTATTGTTCACCCCTACTCCCAGTTAGGTAAAGCTGTTTACTTTTTCAAATATTAGGTTGTCTACTTCTAAATGACCAAACTGTTCGGTAGATTTCAAACAGGGCATATACTTGGTCTTCTTTTTATTTTCTTTTCATTTACATACAAGTTAAATGTTTTAGCACTCTTCCAGTGTCATGAATGCTTGTTTAAGAGCATTCATTTGTATAAGAGCTGGTACAGTTTGAGAAACTATACAGATTTTTCTGCATAAGCTATTATTTGTATTGACTTAGTGAAGATAGTCCCTCTAAAATTGATAATTGAGTCTCTGATAACTTTTTCGAGAGTCAGATTGAAAAAGAGGCATGCCAGTGCATCCTCTTGGCGCACCCATTATGAAGCTCAAGCTGTTCTGTAAAGTCACCTTATAAACGAACTTGTATTTTGATTTCCGATAGAGTCAAAGCCACAAGTGCAACTAGTTTTGTTGGAATTTTAAACTCGTGCATTGCCGCTATAGTGATTCTCTATTGGTGTAATCATAATCTGTACTGAAATCCACAAAAATATTGTATGTATCGATTCCAAACTCTCTGCATTTCTCAAGAATTGGTCTTAGATTAAAAATCTGATTCAGTATTGATCTTTCTTTCCTAAATCCACACTGATAATCGCCGATTACCTTGTACGATACGAGTCGGTCAAAGAGAATAGCTGAATTTT
>JAFNEN010001608.1:0-24006 GCA_019343175.1 Oedothorax gibbosus | reverse complement strand
GAGATAGAGATTGGAAAAAGATAGAGTGATAGAGAAAAATAGAGAAGATAGAGTAGATAAGATAGATAGAGAAGAAAATAAAAGAGATAGAGAGAGAAGAGATAATAGAGATAATAAGAAGAAGAGAAGATAGAGATAGATGGAAAAGATAGAGATAAAAGAAAGTAAGAAGATAAAATAAGGGATGTGAAAAGTTTAGGATAGATAGAGAAGAAAGAAGAGGGATAGAGAGAAGAAGAAGAGAGATGAGAAGAGATAGAGATAGAGATAGAGATAGAAAGAGATAGAGATAGAGATAGAGTAGAGATAAAATTAGAGAAAAAAAGGGAAAAGGGAATGAGATAGAGAAGAGATAGAGATAGAGATAGAGAAGAGATAGAGATAATGAGATGAGATAGAGAGAGATAAATAGAATGAATAGGAAGAGATAGAATAGAATAGAATAGAATAGAATAGACATGAATAAAAGAGAAGACATAGAAAATAGAATAGACATAGATAAGACAAGATAGACATGAATAGAAGAATAGACTAGAATAGACAGATATAGCCATAAATAGACAATATAGACATAGATATAGAAGTTAGGACAAGAAAACAGAAAAGACATAAATAGACAATATGGGACATATATAGAAAATTTAGACATAGAATAGCAAATAGACATAGAATAGACAGAATAGACATAGAAAACAATATAACATAGAATGGGGACAGAATAGAAAGATTAGAAAGAATAGACATAAAAATTAGCGAATAACAAAATATAGAACGATATAGACATAAAATTAGCAAATAGACATAAATAGAAAAATAAGACAAGAATAGCCAGAATAGACATAGAAAAAGACAGAATAACCAAGAATAGAAAAGAATGACATTAGATATAGCCCATAATAAAAAGACATAAAATTTGAAAAAATTTAGACATAGACAGAATAGACAGAAGAATAGACATAGACAATAAGACATAGAAAAGAATAAAAATAGACAAAAACATAGACAGTTGAAAAGGATATAGACATAGACGATATAAATAGACAAAAAGAAAAGACAGAAAACATAGACAGAAAAAGACAAGACAGAATAGAAAGGGGCCAAAATCTAATAAACATAACAGCATCATTAAAACATAAACTAAATTAATAAAACTAAAACTACACTCATCATACATCCATCCATACATCATCATCTACAACATACCCAACATTACCCTTTACATACATACATACAACATACAAATCATACATATACATAATAATACATACAACATACAAAACATACAAAAATTTAACCATACTACATACATACATCATCCCATCCCTTACTTACCATTCATACATACTTTAACCTACAACATACATACATCCTTTTACAACTACATAACCATACATACAAAAACATACTTAAAAAATACAACATACTACATACATACATCACATACTTCAACCTACATACTACCATACATACATACATACATACATACATACATACATACATACATACATACAATAACATCTTTACATAAATACATACATACTAACATACATACATACATACATACAATACATACATACAACATCCATACAAATACATACATACTACATACTTACAAACATCATAATAATACATACATACATACATACATAAATACATAAAACAATCAAACATACATACAACATACATTAAACCATACAATACATAGAAATACATACAACAACAACATACATACTACATACATACTTCATACATAACATACCATACATCTACATAATATAAAATTACATACATACATACAACAAAACATTACATCCCCTACATACTACATACAAAACATCTACAATACTTTATACATAAAAAATAACATAATACATACTACATACATACATACATACTACATACATACATACTACATACATTCATACTTTACATCATACATAACATACAACATACTACATACATACCTTACAACATCCCATACATACATACATACAACATAATACATACATACATACAACACATCCCTCATACATACATACATACATAATAATACATAAATACATAATACATAATCTACTACATACTAATACATCCCATACATACAAATCCCTTACATACATACAAAACAACAAAAACATACATCATACCATACATACATACATACATACTTAACATACAAACATAACATACATAAATAACCATCATAACATACAAAACATACATACAAATCCCATAATCCCATACATACATACATACATACATACATACATACCATTACATACATATACTTAACATACATACATACATACATACATACATACATCATACATACATAACATACATACATACATACATACATTACATACATACATACATACATACATTACATACAATCATACATACATACATACATCACATACATACATCATACATACATAACATACATACATACATACATACATACATACATACATATCATACATATCATACATACAATACCATAATCCATACTACTACATACATAATACATACATACATTACATACTACATACATACATACATACACATTACAATACATACATATACATACATACATACATACATACACATACATATACATACATACATACATACATACATACATAAATACACTACTACATATACATACATATACATACATACATACATACATACATACAATACATACATACATACATACATACATAACATACATACATCATACTAATACATCACATACATACATACTTTACATACATACATACATACCCATAAAAAAACATACATACAACATACATTACTTTACATACATACAAACCCTACACTTTAACTTTTACATACCTACATTACATACATCCCTTAATACATACATAACAAAAAAATACTTTAAAAATACATACATACATAACAACCCCCCATACATAAAAATACAATACATCATTTTTTCCCTACATCCCTACATACAACATACATCATACATACAACATAATACAAAAATCCCTCCATACATACATCCCATACATAAAAAAAAAAACATACTACATAAATACATACATACAAACTACATACATAACTACATACATACATTACAACATACATAATACATACATACATACATAATACATACATAAAAAAATACTCATACATACAACATACATACAATTTTCATACAACATAATACATACATACACATCATACATAAAAATACATACATAAACCTACATACATTACATAAAATACATTTTTTACAAAAACAATACATACATACATAAAATACATACAACAAAAACATCAA
Source organism: Oedothorax gibbosus (assembly GCA_019343175.1). NCBI lineage: Eukaryota > Metazoa > Arthropoda > Arachnida > Araneae > Linyphiidae > Oedothorax > Oedothorax gibbosus. Next base: position 20,693 of record JAFNEN010001608.1, on the reverse strand, counting down.
CATAAATACCAAAATACATAAAACCATACAACATAATAAATACATACTACATACAACATCCAAACAAAACAAAAAATACCCCCCATACTTTTACATACATACATAAAAAACATACTTTACATACATCATACTACATAAATACTACATACATACAAAAAACCCCCTACATACATTTTACTACAACAAAACATAAAAATAATACTACAACAAAATACATACATCCCTTTTTCCATACATAAAAAACCAATACATCCATAAAAATTTACATAAAAAATTATTTTACATAAAAAACTTTTTACATACTTTAAAAAAAATACATAAAAAACCCCCCTAACAAACATACATACATAAAAAAAAAATTTTTTACATACAATACATAAATACATAAACATACATAAACATAAAAAATACATACAAAAAAAATTTACTCCCATACATACAAAATAAAATAGCAAATTTTAATTAAAAATTTATGATTTGGTATATTTAGATAAAACTACTTTTCTAAAAAAAACTTAATTTCATAATGATTTGCAATATTTGGAGGTAATATTTTCATTTTTAAAAATTTTTTTTAGAAAATGGTTACATGATGGTTTTAGGAAAATGCTTTTTTTTTTTTAATATCTTTTTTTTCACTCTCAAAACCACAAAAAAAGTTTTGAAGATTGGATAATATTGGCCGCCCCCCCAGTAAGATATATATTAAAATTTTTAGTCCTTTTCGAATTTTTCCTTCCCCAAACAATTGAAATTTCTTTTGAGTTTTAAAATTAAAAGGGAAAGTGGGTTTATTTTACTTTTTGATAAAAAACGGTAATAAAAACGGGAACTAGTTTTAATTTTCCCCGGGCGTTGCAGGGTAAACTTTAAATTAAAAATTTAAAGGAAATATTTCCCAAAAATTATATAAAAATACCCTAAGTTTTTGGCTTATAAATAAAACAGTAAAATTTCTTTAAAAAAAAAAATTACAAAGTAAAAAATGTTTTTCCCTTTTTTTTTTTTAAAAAATTTTAATGATTTGAAATTACTATAGCAAATACGTGGAAGTTTTTTAAAAAATATTTTAAAAACGGGGAAAAAAGAAATTGGGTTATTTTTAATTTTTTCCAAGTGATGATCAGTTACCAACTTTTTAATTCATATTTTGCATCTGTTGAAAGTCTTGTGTCCGATAATAAACAATACCGACAGATTTTTAAGACTAATTCTTAATCTTTTTTTGCTCCTATACTAAACCCTTTCGGGATATTGTTGATGCCATTATGATTTTAAAACCTAATAAAGTTGTGGCATTGACGGCGAAAAATTTTCCCTCTATTTCAAAATTTTTATTAAGTACTGGCCCCATTTATAAACTTATACAGACATTTAAAAAAAATTAATTTAACACTGGTATCTTTTCGCGACTTTTTTTAAATTTTTAATTAGGTTCCTGTTTTTTAAGCGGGAGACCCAAAATTTTTTAAACCTTTTTCAGACCCTTTTCGTTTTTACCTTTTTTATTTTAAAAGTTTTTGAGAAAGAATCAAATAAAAAAATTTTTTTTTTTCTAAAACAGTAAAACTTCTTTTAAAAAAAATAAATTTCCCTTTTTTTCTCCCTGGTTCAAGCACCAAAATCAGATTTTGCAAAATTTTAAAAAAATTTGTATACAATAGTAGTTTTAAATGCAAACAAATTCCCTTTTGGAATTTTTTTGGGAAAATTAAAAAGTTTTTTGATACTTAAATCAGGAACTGTTATTGTTTAAATTAAATTAAAGGGTTTTTCGGGGGAAAATTTCTAGGCCCTTTTTTTGCCAATCGTTTTTTTAATTAAGAGTAAATAGTTTTTTTGGGCCCGATAAGCTCCCTATAAAAAAAGGATTTTTCCGGGGTTCTAAATTTAAGGCCCCCAGTTATTTCTTATTTTTTAAACCCAATTTTTATGAAATTTTGGGGATAAAAATTTGGAAAAATTTTTAGCTTTGCAGACGATACTGTTTTTACTATATTCATTCTTTTTTTTCATATGAAGCCCTTTTAAAAAATTAGATCAATTTCAAATTTTCAGTTTTCTTTTTAAAAAATTTTCAAAATTTGGGTTTCCCTAAAAAATTAATTTTTAAGCAGGGGTTTGATTAAAATTTAAATTTTACGATTTCAACAATCGAAAATTTTTAAAAAAACTACTCGTCGGGAATCCCTGATTTTTTTAGCGAACAATCGGAGGCAAGGAAATTTTTTTGGGCGAAGGAAATAAAATAGCTAAAAAAAATCTGCCGATAAAAATTGGGCGCTGAAAAGGAAATGTCAAAAAATTGATTCTTTTTAAAGTAAAAATAGGAAGTTTTTTTCCCAAACCTAAAAAACAAAAGAGTTAAATTTTTTTTAAAAAAAACCCAAAGAATACGTGTTTACAGCGACAACAGTGAAAATCCCCAAAAAAAAAGTGCTTCAAGAACCAACATCTTACTTATGATTAAGGCATAATTTTGTTCGATATGCCCTCCGCCTTTTTTCCCGGGCTAAAATTGGAAGAGGGCCCCTGCTCTGCTCCATCAAAAATTTCCCACAGATGGGAGGGTATCTGCTGTCTAATGAAAGGGAATGGGGTATGTGATGCTTCCCCTTCAAGTCAAACTAGATGGTCATTGCGCATGTCAAAAATTTTAGAAAATTTGCTTTCTCCAATAATGAAAACCCCTTTAAATTCCCAATCTAAAATCAATTTTGGAAATATTTTTTTTCCTTCGCCAAACAAAATTCCCATTGCCTCACGATTGTTCTGCAAAAAATATCAGGTCATTCTGACGAGTATTTTTAAAATTTATCGTTTTTTTGAAATCGAAACTTTAATTAAATTTCCCCCCTATTATTTTGAATTACAAAGTAAATTTTTTTTTATAAAAAATTTTGATTCCTAAAAAAATGCACGTTTTTTAATTGACTTGGCAAAGTAAAAAACTATTAGGGGCCCCGATAGAATTTCAACGTATAATCGTCATTATTTTTTAATGCAAATTAAATTTTTTTTTTTTTTTTTTTTTTAAACCCTAACAAAACAATAATGATATAGAAATCTTAAGTTTAAATTTTTACTTTGTTTTGAAAAACAATAGCCCAAACAGTTAAAACCCAAGTTCGCAGACCTAGCCCCTAAAGGTAAGCTTTTGTTTAAAGCTCATTCAATCAAATTTTACGGGTGTCCCCCGGCACTTGATTTTGGTTCTAAAATACGACGCCCTTCGAATAGCCCTCTGTAGCTCTAGTGCGACGATAATTAAAACAAAACAAAGCATTCAATCGTTTTTTAGTTTTTCCACACTACGTTTTAAAGGTAAAAAGGGGAAAGATTTAAAAATTCTTTTCAGTCCGTCCGTCTTTTGGGTTGCCCGTCTGTCACCCACTTTCACATAAAAAACCCCAAAAGTCCCACAGACAAGTGGAATGGGTCTTTTAAAGGGAAAAAAAAATCAGATTAGGTTTACTTTCCAAAAATTTAAATTAAAAAAAAATTTTAAAATTTGAAGTTTTTTTAAAAATTTAAAAAAACTAAAATTTTTTTCTACATTTAAAAAAAACATGCAAATTCCCTTTTTTTTTCAATATTTTTCCCTTTGCCATTTTTGTTAAAAAGTCGGGAAAAATTTATTTAAAAAAAAAAAAAACATTTTTTAAAGAATATTTACTTTGCGATATAAAATTTATTTTTGGGTTGTTATAAATCACAAAATAAATTTTTTTTTGATGGTTTGTTATATATGTATTGTAAAGTTTCCTGACCGTGGCCCCCTAGCGGCCACTCCAAAAAGTTCCCCGCCGAAACGGGAAAGACCGACAACAGAAATTTTTTTTTTGGGAACCTTTTGGGGGGGTTTTGGGGAAAGAATAGGGGAGCTTGCCCAAATGGAAACCTGGTTTTCTAAAAAGGAAATTTTTTTAAATGGTTTTTAAAACAAATTTTTTTCTAAAAAAAAATGAAACGTTAATCTTGGTTTCATCGACTCGTTAATCCTTGTCCCTCGTTTTGGGGGTTGTTGTTTTTGGGTTTTGGGAAATTTTGGGTCACGTACTACATTACAGGGGAGATTTTTGGTGGCCGCGGTGGGATTTTAAAAAATTTAAAATTCCCTCATTTGGGTAAAGGGGGTCTATACAAATTTTTTCGTTCACCATTGGGGGGAAAAAAAAGTGGTTTAAATTTAAATGTCAATTTCAAAAAAACCCGTTTATGAAAAATTTGTTTTTTTGGTTTTTTAAAAAAAAAAACCCTTTAAATCGTAAAAAAAAAAATTAATAAGGTTTCCTTAATCTCTTGGAAATTTAGTTTTGAGTTGTTTTTATATGATAAACAGAAAGTTTTTTAAATTAAAATTTTTCTTAAAACAATTGTTGATATCAATAAATTTTTAAAGTGGTAAAAATTCTATTGGAAGAAAGAAATTTTTTTTGACAAAAATTTTTTGGATTTCAATTTTTTTTTTTTTTTTTTTTTTGGGAATGCTAAAAAAACTTTTTTTTTCCCGGAAAATATTTATTAAATTAAGGGTTAAAATTTAGGCTAATTGTTGAAATTCAGTTACTTTGAGCGTTTAAAAGTTATTTTTGTTTTTCGAAATATGTATTTTTTATATCGAAAAAAAAAAAAAAAAATTAAGGGAAATTTTTTGTAAATTTAAAGTCGTTTTGAATGACGCCCTTTATTAAAATTCTTGGAAAAATTTTTTGTATACCTTTAAAAGGTAATAATTTCTCAACTGTTGAAAAATTATTGTGTTTTTTAAAAATTTTTATAGGGGGTATAAAAAATTTAATTAAGGAATTTTTTTTTTTATTCAAGAATGATTTTTTTTTTGAATACAACACTGTCCAAAAATTTGTGGGAAAAAATTTCCGTGTTCATTAAAATTTTGTTCTTATTAAAATAAATTTTTTAGTATAAAAATAAATTTTAAATTTTTTTTAAAAAAAAAACTTTGAGTTTTAATTTAAGTTTTGGTTTTGAAAAAAAAATGTTCGCGGACAAAAAAGGGCCCGGGCAGTAAAGCTTCCCGTTTGACTATAAAAAAAAATATCGAAGCCCACAAATGTTTTTTTTTTTAGGTTGTTGAAAAGGTGTTCGTAAAATTTTGAATTTTTTATTTCCTTTTGGTTAAAATAAAGATGGTATTTTTTTGATTTCTGTTTTTTTTAAGTAAAAAAAAAAGAAAATGTTGGTGTGCTTACAAAAATTCTATTTGGGATTTTATTGGGAAAATAAAATTTGTGTATTCATTTTATTTTTTCGTTTTTTGAATATTTTTAATGCATTTAAAGGGGGGATGTTGTTAAAAAACGATTTTTTTATTCTTGGGATTAAAAATAAAAAAATTGAACATATTCTTTGAATAAATTTTAAACCAAAAAAAAATTTATTTATTTTTGCTTTATTCCTGAGTGTGTATTATGTAATCCCAAACCCTTTTTTCGAATTTTAGTTGGGAATAGGGTTTTTTTTAAATTGCTTGTATTAAATAAAATTAAACCTTGTTTTTTTGTCTTTAAAAAAAAATATTGAATAAAATTTTTAAAAGGTTTATGTTTTTAAAAAAAATTTTACTTTTTTTTGTGAAAATTTAAAATATATTATAAAAAAAAATTATTTTATTAAGTTCATTACGAGAGTGTGGATTTGTCTCAAAAATTTAAAAAAAGGCTTTTAATTATTGATGGTAAAAGTAGTTTTAAATTTTTGGGTTTTTAAATATGGCAATTTGGGGGAAATGTCGAAAAGGGACTTATTAAACTTTTGCCACTGGATGAACATTGAAATAATGCAAATGCGACATTTTTTAAACCTTTAAAGAAGCCCTTTTTAAAAGGGAGTGAAAATTAGAACTTTGACTTCGTTGAGTCGTTTTTTTTCAAACTGCCCCGTTGAGGGGGGATTGACGAAAAGGAAAAAAAAACAGAACGAAAGGACCGAAAAAACAAGCACAAGAAGAAGAAAGAAAGGTCAGAGCGAGACAATAAAGAGCAAACGATTTTTTTTCTAAAAAAAAAGGAGTCGGGGAAAAAAAAATTTCTTTCGAAAAATTAAGGGTTTGGAAAAAAAATGGAAAAAAGCGAGGCCCAAGACACAGAGAAGATATTTTCACCATCTGTGACGGGAAAAAATGACTCCAAATCTATATCAGCTTGTACTTAGTCCTTTTTGAAAAAACAGCAAAAAAAGAATAGGGAAATTCCAGAAGAAACAAAGGGTGTCTCATCTAACGGGCCCCTTTCCCAAAGGGGAAAGGGCCCCAACTCATGCTCGAGAAAACCCGGGAAAAAAACCTACAAGATTACGAGGCTTTTTAAAAGGTACTTTTGAACAGATTCAAACTAAGCCCCGAAAAGGGTTTCCCTCAAACTTTTTTAAATCACAATAAAGGACCGGAGGGAACTTGGAAAGACTTTTTGTTTGAGGTTTAAAAATTATTTCTATGAATGGATAAGAAAGGGGGGGGGTTTTGAAGTGAGCAACCCTTTTAAAATTTGTGGGAATTGATTTTTTTTGAAAAATTGAACGGAAAAAACCAGTTTTTGGGAAAATTTAAAAAACATTTTATCGATGAGTGGACCCCAGATAAAAATCCCGAAAAAGGGCGCAAAAAAAAATGGGTGAATTTCGGGAAAAGTAAAAGGGTGTCATGAAGAAAAAAGAATTCCCCTCAAAAGGAAAAAAAACTTTCAAAACCCCTGGAGAGGTAAAAATCAATCTGAAAAAAAAGGCCCTCTAAACGAAACCCAAAGGGGGGAGAAGAGTGAAAATGAAAGAAGTAAAAAAAAAGAAGCTTTTTTAAAAAGCAGGAAACCACCCCCCCCCCCCGGGGTTTTTTTGTTGTAATTCTACTGAAAAATTTTAAGGCCGCTGTCCCTTGATGGGAAAAAACCTTCGGAACTTCAGGGCCCTCAACCGTCTTATTTAAAAAAAGGAGGGCGAAGATGTTTTTGTCACCAAAATACCTTCATGGCCCGGGAATTTAATGGATTCACTATGGGTTTTTTTGCGAGATACTGGGAAACCCGCAAACGGTTTTTGGGGCCGCAACCGCATCACTCCCGAAATGTTAACCGGGGAGAACATTTGGGTGTAACAAAAAATTGGACGAAATTTCCCCCTTTTTCTTACCGTTGGGAGAAGTGGAAAATGAAGGGAGAGTTTGGGGCCCGTCATAAATAAAAACAGCTGTCGGGTTTCCCTGCCCTTTGGGTAAAGGAAAAGGGATCTGCTTGGGAACCAAAAAAAAAAAAAACCAGCCTTGGGTTTTTGACAATGAAGGGAAAGAAGATGTTCCTCACCAGATTAAAAGCTATAGAAAAAAAAGCTCAAAAAAGTAAAGAAAAAAACAAGAGCAAGCTGTGGGGAAAATTTGAAGAAGTCGTGGGCGAAGAGGAAAAAAGAGAATGCGAAATAACAATTGATGAGGATGATCTGTTTTATTTCCACCTAAAGAGATAAAATATGAGGGCTTGGCGTTGTTGAAAGTAGATTCCAAAAAACTTTCTTAGAACAACAAAAAGGGAAAGCCCTGGCTGAAAACGCTTTTTGGAAAAAAATGCAAGAAAATGCAGGTGAACCCGTTGTGGGTTTGGGGAAACTTAGAAAATAATTTCTCGTGAAGAGAAAGAAAGGGCAAGAAGGAGTGGAGAGACTTTCTATGGTTTTGCCTAAAAAAATTTTTCGAAATGACTTGAAAAACCTTTTTTTTCATGAGGGGACATCGGGACTTTGGATTTACAAAAAAGAAAGACATCTTTTCCAGACCCCTTCTTTGGGGCCCCAAAATGTTTTAAAGAAATTCCCAAAGACTACGTTCGAAGCTGTGGGCGATGTCCCAAAGCGTTGGAAAACCTTTTGACCCAAAAAAAAAAATCCTATGAAGATTAGTTCCAGTGATTTTAAGAAAAAACTTTCAAAGGGGTAAATTTTCGATGCTTGTGGACCTTTGCCATTTACTCCAAATGGAAAAAGATATCTGTTGACTGCGATGTGCCTATCATCCCCAAATTTTCCTGATGCCGTCCCATTAAAAAGATATAACTCTTGACTGTTTTTACGCCTTATTGCAAAAAACTTTTTGTAGGGTGGGAAATTTCAAAGGTTTTTTCAAATTAGGGTCAAGGAAGTTCTTTTTTCCAGCGCAATCAGTACAACTTTTCTCGAAAAAATTCGGAATAAAAGTAGTTTTACCGTTTTTGGGTTTTCATCCAAAGTAACCAATTGAAAGATTTCATCGAACAGGTTTAAAAAATTTTTAAAGGTGTTGGGCTTGGAGTCTGGGGGGATTGGGGGAAGCAAATATCAAGCTCTGGGGTTTCCCTAAAAAAACTGTTACCCATTTTAAAAACACTGGATTTAAATCCCGCTAAAATGGGCATGGGGAAGAAACTTCGAAGTCTCTCACTTTTGCTGTAAAAAATTTTTTTGGACGTGGAAAAAAAAAGGGAAAGGGGGGCCAGGACTGGGAAAAGTCTTCCCCTTTTTTTAATCGAATGAAGGGGCTGTCAAGAACTAGCAATACCAAAAAAGGAAGAAAAGGGCCCGCAAAAGAAAAAAGGGCCCCTTTGGGAGGACCAAAAAGGGGGATAAAAAGAGAAAATTTTGAAAAAGGGGACCTAATACTGATTTTTTTCTAATTTAAAACAACAAGTTTTAAACCCACATTGGACAGGTTCCCGGAACAATCCTAAGAAAAACTCTCCCAAACCCCAATTCCCTTGGCATTTTCCTGGTGGGAAAAAACCACTTCAAAGGGGTACCATGTGAAAAATGCTGAAGGCCCTACTATAAACGGGCCCGAAAAGTGAATTATTTTTAAAGTGATCTAGAAGGAGAACATGATGAGGAAAAAATGGAAAAACCTTGTTTGGACTCGACCCGAAATATTGGACCTTTAAGAGATTTTTAAAATTTGGCGAGAGTTTTAAAAATTAAATGAAGACCAAATCGCTCAAAAGAAGAAATAGTTTGGAAATTTATGAAGTGCTTTTCAAATGTCCCCCGGAAAAAAAAACCCAAAATATCCCCTTCATGACATTGAATTAGGAAAAAACAGTCCATCCTTTCAAAGCCTTATCGAACATCGCCAAGGGCAAAAAGCAAACGGAAAAACCCAAAAACAGAAGATGCTAGATCTGGGAAAAACATAGGAAAATTTGGTTTTTTTTAGACTGTTTTCTTCGCCAATGATTCCCTTTTTAGAAAACTCCCGGGAAGGATCCGAGCCTTGCATTGACTATAGAAAAATTAACAAGATCACAAAAACAAAGTTTTTCCCCCCCCAAATATAGAAGAAAAATTTTAAATAGTGTTTTTTGTCAGTACATAAAAAGTTCTAGATTTTTCTAAAAAGGGTATTGGGAAAACCCCCTCCCCTGAGCCCAGCCCAAAGACTGGCAGCATTTTTTGACTAACTTTGGGGGCTTAAACCCTTAAGGATGCCATTTGGTCTAAAGAATGCTCCTTACGGGAATTTTGTAAGATGGTATATCAAATTCTAGAGGGAAAGCGAAGAGTTCGCAGTTCCATAAACCCCGGTGACTAGCGTTTTTTTTGAACAGTTTCGTGAAAAACTAAAAAAAAGTCGATTAGTGTAAAAAAAAATAGAAAAAGGGGGGTCTAAAAATCAACCTTCAAAAAAGTAAATTTGCTCAAAACCGAGTGCAGTATCTTTGGGTATTGTTTGGGCAAGGTCTTAGAAGCCAGCCCAACTAAAAAAATTTAGGCGATCAAAAAACTTTTTGCCCCCCTAAAAGTAAAAAATGAAGTTCGTGCCTTTTTTTGGGTTGCCGGGGTTTCCCATAGCCGAAACATTCCAATGTTTTCGTCGTTTCCCTTCCCCCTTTAAAAATGATTCTTTTAAAAAAGGGGAAAACTAGAAAAGGTTTCCCCCATTACGTGGACTAAAGAAAGTGGGGGACGCAATTTTGGGGCGAGCTTAAAAAACTGTCTTTGTAACTATCCCTGTTCTGGGACTCCCCCAGATACCAAAAAAAACCCTTCCCTAGTTTTAAAAAATGATGCGGGCAGATCAAAGGGAAAGGGAGTAGGGTTTTTTTCCCAGTTGGGCAGACAAAAGGGAAAATTTAAAAAAAACCCCCATTATATACCAAGCAAGAAATTTTTAGGTTGAAAAAAAAATATAGTGTCAGTGAGAAAAAGTGTGCCGCCATCATCTTTGCAGTTTCAAAACCCTTTAAATGTTATCTCGATGGGAATTTCTTTTAAATTGTGAAATGACATAATCCTTTAGTGTGGCCCGGGAAAACTCACGCGAGTTCTAACGCAAAGTTTAATGCGATGGTCCCTAATATTGCAACCTTTTAATTTTTGAAGTTATTTTTTCCCCCCCCTTTTGAAAAAAAAGGGAAAAAAAAGGACCAAATGGGGATGGATTGAGCCGAATCCAAAACCTCTAAAAAAAAAAAAAAGGTTTTGTATGTTTCCCAAATTTTAAAGCTTTTTTGCATTTTTTTTTATTCATACTTACTTTATTTCTTTTTCATGTGTTTATTTTAAAAATTTTGTTTTTTTTCGACACTGGGGATTGATAATTTTTGTTTGGGACTTGCCTAGGTTCCTGGAAAAAATTTCATAAACCCCATGTATGAACCCCTAATCATAAAAAATTTCTCATTCTTCGGAAAAATTTCCCCAGGGGGGGAGGGTCCCGTAAAAGTCCTGATCCGTGGCCCCCTAGCGGGGCCCCTCCAGAAAGTTCCCCGCCGAAAAGGGAAAGACAACAGAATTTTTTTTTGGGAAATGGTGGTGTGGACGAATAGAGAGTTTTCCGAAATGACGTGAGTTTTATTTTGAAGGAACCCGTTTAAATTTGGGTTTTTAAAAAATAAAATTGTTTTTTTTAATAAAAGGGAAAATTTAAAAGCTTGGTACATCGATCGTTAAACGACTTGTAAACGTTGGGGGGTTTTTTTGTTTGGTTATTGGTAACCCCCTGATTTTCGCCCACTACATTTTCGTATGAAGAAAGTGCATAGAGAATCTAACTTGGATAAAAAAAAATGGGAAAATTTCGCTTTTTTTTTTAAAGCTTCAATTGCACTGTATTTTTTTTCGAATGTAAATTAATTTTAAAAAACGATAAATGGGCTGAATTTTTCGGGAAAAAAAATGTAAATGGCAAATTGGGGGGAAAACAAGATATTTATTAAAAAAAATTTTCTTATCATTTTTCTAACTTTAAAAAAAATTAAGCAAACGATAAAAATCAATTTTTAAATCTGAGAAAGAAGAAATTTAAAGAAAATAATTAATTTTCGTTTAAAAAGTTTAAATTTCATAGGGTAAAGGGTCTGTTTTGGGGAATTTCTTTTTGAGGCATATATAAAAAAGTTTGTTTTTCCCTTTTAGCAAAAAATTTGTGTGGAAAACGGTTTAAAAATGGCAGATTTTGTAACCAAAACCCCATTTTTCATTTTGTAGATTTCAAACCTTTTATGTGAAAATTTAAACTAAAAATAAATAATTGTTAGAAAATAAAATTTTAAGTTTAAAATTTTTTACTTATTTTTTATTATAAGCAATAATTTTTCAGGTACATCAAGCAACAGGTCTGAAGAAAAGCACTTCTAAAAGTTCATACAGACGATTTTCTTTTGTAAATGTAAAATCCTTTTATCGTTATTAAAATTTACGCTTGAAAATCGCTGAAAGTAAAAGTTTTAAGCTTAATACTTTATTTTGATTATTAACGAATATTTCTGAAAGAAGTAAAAAAGTAACTTTATTGTTTTCTTAATATACTTACTGAAATTCTTATCTAAAAACAAGTAGGTTTGCAGTTAGTAAGTGTCACAATGAACCGCTTTTACACATTATTGATACACCTTAGGAAAAGAATCGCCAAACACAGCATCTAGTTGTAATTTAATGCCAAAAATAACTATTTTTCATAATTTTCTCTTAAAAATTAAATTAATATTATTTATCATTTGCCTAATTTATTTGCAGTTTTAATAATAATTGTGTAAAATTGCTTGCGTCAAATCCTAACATCCGTTCCGGCGACATTTGGTGGGTTTGGAAAATGTCGTCATCCCTCTAAATTACTCGATCCACTTATCTTTAATAAGTATTAACATAAAAATCTGTATTAACTTGATATTTTCGAAATATTCATTTCTAAAAAAAGAACGAAAAAGAAGAAATGCAAATTAAAAATAACCAGATTTATGTGCAAAAAATGTATTGTCTTAACGCCTTTTTAAAAAAATGAACAATTAAAGAATCTCATTGTGCTACATTTTTACCTTATCCAAACTGATTTTTATGACAAAAATAAATTTTGCTTCAAATATTAATTTTAAATAAATAATAATGCATATCATGCTATTTTTGATGTGGCAACAATTCATGATTTAATTATTTATTGGTTTAAATAACTAAAAATTAGTTAAATTTCTTAATGCTAAATCAATGGGTAATTTCGTCGGCACACAACACCACATCCTAGGGTTCAACACAAATTCCTGCCCTACTATTCCTCAAAATGAGAGTATCTTGGGAGCCTAGTTGGTAAAAGCATTTGCCAGTCTATTTTACAAGTCCAAATTGGCGCGGAATTGGTGTTGGACACAATTTCTGCCACCTTATTCTGCAAAATAACAAAATGTAGCTACCCTTCCATAGGTTTGCTCAGTTCGAGAAGGTATTTTGTATCAGCTCCTGATCAGGGCCTTGTGGTGCTATGATGCAAAGAAGCGGCCGCATCAGGCGAAAATTAAGTAGAGGCACAATTTCGGGTTTGACAAATTTCCCCCTTTTTAATATTTTTTTAAAAAAGTAACTGAACATTTCTTAGAATGCTTTTAAAAGAAGAAAAAAAATCAAATAACATTTACTGAAATTGTTTAAAACTAATATTCTTACTCTTCTGAAAGAAAAAAAAAAGAAAAGAAAAGTTAATTCTGATGAGTGTGCCTATGTTTATTTAATTCATTTTTTTCACTCAACAAAACTATTAATGCATATTACAGAAAACAATAAAAGCTCATTTGTTACAGTATCAGTTAGTAGTTGCTAGGTTAATATTAAAGCAAAGCAAACAAAGCAATTGCAATATTAGACTTTTACTTCGGTTGGAATTTAAATGAAGTTCTGATAATATTATTTAATAAATAAGAAAATGCAAAATATTTTCAGACTAAAATAAACAATTTTATACAACCTGAACGCAATATGTTGAATGATTGATATATTTTTAATTGGAATGGTTTCATTATTTAGGATTAAGTCAAATATTTGAAGTTGCTGGGCGTAATTTTGTAAAGGGGGGGGGGGGGGGATTTTAAAAACACATGCATCACATAAAAATTATTTACCACTCGTCCATGGCCTGATCTTGGAAATTCAGATAATATAAGCACAGAAAATTTTGGCGGCATCTTTACAAAAAATGTTGTTCATGATTCCCCGTAATGATTATGCTAGTTGGCCAATGTATCATATATTTTGCTAATATTTTATCGGCTCCCTTATAATATCGATCAAACCAATCACTTTAGGTCAATGTCTGAGTCAAAGTTTATCTAAAAACAAAGTGTGGGCTTGAAAATTTGAAAAAGTTACGGAAATTATGGTAATCAGCAGTATTTAGCATAATCGAAACTAATACTTTGGGAGCCCTAGACCTGGAGCAGTACCACGTACTGGTCGGAAAGGATTACGGTCGGCAATTCTGGGCGTTTCTTCCCTATGACCTGTTTGTGACGTCACATCTCGCCACGGATAAGCAGGGAGCTACCACATACTTGTTTTTCTCACTTTCTTTCGTCGGAAACTTTCCACCGGGTCATAGGCTGGTGGAAAACCCGTTTTCGACGTCGGAATTGAAAGTTAAGTTTGTTTGCAAGTTGGGGACAGTGGGCATTGAGCTATTCATGTAGGCGGCGTGCGATATTAATCCTTAGCCATTGTTTGTTAAAATTAGTATTTATTAAACTAAAAAACGAGATGTTTTCATATTAGAAATGGAATATATATATGTGTGTGTGTATTTCATTTTAGGCTAATTACTCAAGTTAAATTACTTTGTACCATTTTCTTGCTCAAAATTGTCCTTTCATTATTCATTATCAGTTGATTTTTCATTTTACTTGAAATTTGTTACATATAAATAAAGTCCATAAAGTTAGCAATTGTATGTATTTTATTTTGAAGATTATGTTCAATATTGATGTTATGTATTGAAATCTTAAGCTTCTTCTGCATTACCAAAAAGTAAGCATGCCCATAACTAGTTTTGCTAATACCTTTTTTTTTAAATATATTTTATTAGTGAACATCCTATATAAATAGTTGCCTATTTTTTTATTTGAATATGAAAGTACAAATTAAAAGTGAATGTGCTTTATACTATAAATTAAAATTTGGCTATGTCTTTAACGCAAATTAACAAAAAGTTGAATAAAAATACAACTTTTGTATCGCAATTAAAATATGTTAATAGTTTAAATATTTTTTATTCGGTATTTAATTAGTTGGGGGGAAAATCGGAAAAGAGTAATTACATGTTAAAATTCTATTGGTAAACATCCAAAATAAATAATTGCTATCTTTTTATTATTTGAATTTGAAAGTACAAATTAAAAATGACTATGATTTATACTATAAATTAAATTTTATTTTGCTAAGTCTTCATTTAATGGTCTTTTTGTTAATTTACAAAAAGAATAATACAAAAGTTGTATATTAAATACAACTTTTGTATCGAAATTAAAATAATATAAGTATTATAATATAATTATAAATATTATTCAGTATTTAATAAGTAGATGAAAAAAATCGGAATACAGTAACATTTGTTTAAAACTTATAACGTTTGCATTGGATTGTAAAATAAAATAGATTAAGATAAGTTGGATCTAATTTTATTTCACTGCAATGCCATACAAATGCCTACTGCTTGCCATACAAATACATTAGACATAAGCAAATTAAATGCTTTCGATCTGCAATAGAGCATGAATGATATTAAGTATAGCAGTTTAATTTTTATTTTATTTTGCAAAAATTCATTTGCACTAGTTTTGATATTTAAAGTTGATGGAATAAAAAAAAAAACTCGAAAAGTAACAAAACATGACAACAAAACCTTTTAAAACTAGCTAGTAGCTAATCCCTTTCGGAAAAACTAAACGGGTTCGTCGCCAATTCAACACTCCTATTGGTCAAACCACTTTAACCACTAACCACGCCCTCACCTGAGTTACTTAACATACCACCATCGGAAGCGACTTCCGACATCGGGGAAAAATGCGCTCGTGGTGATACCTAAACCGGTTGTCGGAACTGACGGTCGGAATGGGAACTTATCGCCAGTGAAAACTACTCGCTGCGGTAACTTTCCGACCAGTAAGTGTAGGTCTCCTGGGCCTAACCGGACTCATAGTAGATAAGGCCCTGATTGGTATACCGCACACCAGGTCTGACTGCTTTAATAAAAATAAATTAATATAACAAATAATAAATTAGTATAACATCTAAATAATATAGTTTATTTTTACATATCAATATGAGAAACGTTGTCTTTATTTGTGTAATATGAAATAAATTCAATTTCTTGTCCACAGCAAACTACAAACTTATTTTTACTTTTTTTATTTTATTGCATATATAGATAATATTTTGAAGAAATTTTAATGTTTTGAAATTTAGATTCTTAATCACTGCAATCAAAACTTTTAAATTATATATAAATGAAATTCAAAATTTAACACTGTAAAATATGTTGATAATAAAATGCTTCTATGTTAATAAAAGTATTAGATCTCTTATAATCTCACCCGTAATCAATAAATTTAATTTTTAAACCAGATTTTTCATTAAAATACTAAAACCTGGTGGGAGTGGATAGCTAATCAGTTATTTTTAATACTAATAATTTCGAAATTTTGACAGACAATACTATAAACACTTTTTTACTTGACCTAATTTTATTCAGTAATACTCCGACATTAAAGTTAAAAATATAACTACGGAAAAGAATAGTCCCTGAAAACAAAAACAATCAAGAAAAAACACTCTCCTACACACTTTAAAAAAAATTTCCCTGTAAAATAAGGGGCAGGAACCGGCAGCAGAGATTCCAGTCATATCCCATTAAGAAACAGTCATGTCCCGTTAAAAAACATTTTACGCCCGTTAAAAACATTACAAACAGTTAAAAACTGAAAAAAAAGATTTTCCTAAATTTTCTATGGGATACGGCCGATGAATAAAATCGAACGCGATATGGTATCACTCGCCAATTTCTCGCCAATTTCTCCTTTAAAAAAGCATTTGGAAATCCTTGAGAAATCCAAGGTCAAATCCAAATTGAAGCTCGGGACACGGCTCGGGTACCCAGCAATATAACACTGCAGTGTTTAGCTTAATATTTTACTTTGATTGTAAAAAAAATAGCCAAAACAGTTAATACCCAGTTCGACAGACACTAGCCCTAAAGGTAAGCTATGATTAAAGCTCATTAAATCGGTTTTTATTTTTGTAGATGTAAAACTTTTATAAGAATTTTTACTAAAATCTTAATTATTAGAAAGTGAAATTTTATAAGCTTAAGTTTTTACTTATCTCCATTATAAGAAATAATTTTTCAGATACACCGCAAACATTAGTTGTGAAGGAAAGCACTTCTAAAAGTTCATACATCAGATTTTTTTTTTGTAAATGTAAAATCCTTTTATCGCTATTGAAATTTACGCTTGAAAATCGCTGAAAGTAAAAGTTTTAAGCTTTATACTTTATTTTGATTATTAACAAAAATTTCTGAAAGAATTAAAAAAGCCACACTTTCTTCTTTCCTTAAATACTTACTGAAATTCTTATCTAAAAACTAGTAGGTTTTCAACAAAGAACCGCTTTTACCGATACAACTTGGAAAAATAATCGCCAAACACAGCATCCAGTTGTAATTTAAACTTTTTATGCCAAAATTTACAATAATTATTAATTTTCTTTTGCAAATTAAATTATTATTCTTTATCATTTTCCTAATTTATTTGCAGTTTTAATAATAATTGTGTAAAATTATTTACGTCAAATCCGGCGTCATTTGGTGGGTTTGGAAAACGTCGTCAACGCTTTAAAATAACGATCTTATTCTTAAATAAATAACAATATAAAAATCTGTGTTAACTTGATATTTTGAAAATATTTATTTCTAAAAAAAGGAAAAAAAGAAGAAACGGAATTTAAAAATTACCAGATTTACATGCAAAAAATTTATTTAATTAAATGTTAATTTTTCATTACTTTTTTAGTAAAAAAATATTATTTACTGGATGAACAATTAACGAATATCATTTTGCTACATTTTTTGACTTCATTCCAAACTGATTATAAGACAAAAATAATGCTTATACGTGCTATTTTTGATGTAGCAACAATTTTATGATGTAATTATTTATTGGTTTAAAAAAACTAAAGAAATAGTTAAATTTAAAGCTAATTCAATGGATAATTTCGTCGACAGACAATAGCGATGTCCGTCCGGACATCATAGGGTTGAACACCAATTCATGCATGCCTATTCCTAAAAATGGGAGAATCTTTTTTAGCCCAGTTGGTAAAAGCATTTGCTTTGCATGCGAAATGTACCAGGTTCGGGTTCGGGCATCGCCCAAAATGGTATACTGCACACGGTCAGACTGCGTTAATAAATAAGTATAATATGTAAATAATATTGTTTATTTTTCCATGCCAATATGAGAAGCGATGTCTTTATAAATGTAGTATAAAATAAATTCAATTTCTTGCCCGCAGCAAACCACAATTTTATTTTATTGCATATTTTGATAATATTTTGATGAAATTTTAATGATTTGAAATTTAGATTCTTAATCACTGCCAATTAAAACTTTTAAATTATATATAAATAAAACATCGTGAAACTAAAAACCGATCAGGTTCCTTAACAAAGTACATCATATGCGTTTAAAATAACTAAATAAAGCGTTTTCCTATAAACAAACAATATAATTGCCATAAATAGATAAAAGCGTTTCTATAAGCAAATTATCTGTTCGAATTCTTGATTTTAGTTCATTTTTTCTCTTTCTTTTACCTCTTGCCTTCTTTTTGAAGATTTTCCCTGAAGAATGACTCTCCCGATCAAAGCCGCAGTTTTTCTTCCATGCTCTCTTGCCTTTCTATACGTGCATCAGTCCGCCGCAGAGTTGGTCAAGCGGGGCAACGTCACGCTCAACACTCCGGTCGGCGAAGTCCGGGGTAATTCCCTACTATGACGGCTAACTTCGATAAAAACACTCCAAGCTTCATCTACGAGTTTCTGGGGATCCGTACGCCAAGCCCCTGTGGGCGATCTCAGGTTCAAGCCCACCGAGCACCCCGAGCTATGGAAGGGGACATATGACGCCTGGTCATGCCGCCCGCGTGTCCACAGTACGCGGAGGAATCCGTTCCATGGTAAAAAATTTCCATTATTATAGTTTTAAGGCCTCTCATTCTTTCAACCTCCAACCCTCAACGCAACTCTATCTTTAACATTTGTTTTCATTTTCGCGAAGTTGGACATATGGTTGACAGCGTTGAATGAACGGTTGTTCGCATTTTCTATATTCGGGCTTCATAAACTCATCCTGCGTTTGGCGCTAATTGATATTTGCTCATCAAAGTTGTATAAATCTATGCATGCTTTAAAATTACGTAGCATCTCTTTGCTGTGACAAAAAGCAGTAATTTCTGCATCCGATTGGTTCAAATACAAGGTTTCGCAACTAGGGTCACGTGGGGTTGACGACGTTGAAGATACTTTATATAAACATCAACTTCCATATAGTACGTATGATGTGAATGCAGGCCAGCTTCCCTTTCCCCCTCGTTTGGTTTTCCAGGAAACGGCGGGACGGGCGATCTTTTCTTTTTCCGAATAATACCCCGTGCGTAGGGAATGCACGTTAAATATGCTAAGTCCTTGTAATTGCTCATTAGTTGTTGCTAGGGGCCTCCGAAAGGTTGTGCTTCTTTTTACACAAATAAAGACGAAGACCAACATATCGACAAATAACATTTTATTGACAAGAAAACCGGGATTCGAACGCGGGACCTACTGGTTGGGATCAGACGCGCTATCCATTATGCCGAGTAGGCAGCAAAAAGGCTTAAAAAATAGCAAAAATAAGAACATGTTGCACTAAAGAAAACAGATCAGCCCAGTCGGTTAAGGCAGTGGTAAAAAATCCATTTACATTTTCGAAATAAGCGTCTAAAACCCCACAGCAACAATGAATTGAAACTTTAGTTTACAGATTAGAAGTTAAAATTCGCAGACTCTTTAAATTGAACTACACGTACCTTATCTTATCGGAGTTTCAGCAAATTTAAATACAAGGGGCGTTACCAGGGGAGGAGTTTAAGTTCCCACTCCTAGGGGGCACTACTGCCTGGATAAGACATTATTGTAATTTCTCCTGCCAAATTTCGACCCGAAAAATGCAAATAATTTTTCACTTTTTTTTTTAATGTGAAGGAAATTTAAAGTTTTACGTCCCTACAATCGCCGTTTTTCAAATTTTTGATCTAGTTAATATTGTAAAACTGTTTATTAATAATCAAAAAAAATTTTTAACCCAAATTTTTTAAAAAAAATGTTTATTTAGGGACCTGCAAATCAGCTACATGTATCATATAAAAAAAAACCGTTTGTAAAAATACTCAATACCAGCGGAGAAAATCTGGCAGACTTTTTATTTTTCCCCATAGGATTAACACTGAGAGAAGCGTTCGCTTGAGAAGCCGATTCTCTGTCATATTCCCCCTTAAGGCGGAATAGGCCGAGGAGCCAACTAAACGTGTCCGGGGGCGACATCTGGTGAAGATATCGGAACTGTTATAGAGGGTGGGGCAGAGAATTTCGAGAGCAGCAAATCACCATGTTCATTCATTGATTGACGTTTTCGTCCGGATTTTCTCTGATTTTAATGGTTCTATAAATAGCCGATTGGTCAATTTTAAACTACTTTTTCTAAGCCCCTCCCTTGTCAACGCATCTTTCACTCCCTTCGAGAAATTCCCGCCTTCCCCCTGGGTTTTAATTTCTCTCTGTGTCAGTAAAAATTCTGTATACCCAGGGAGCACACCAACGTCGGCCAATATTAAAAAAAATATATTTTGGGCCCACATTGGTGTCAATATTGCCGACGTAAAAATGGACCCTAGCAAATATTGTACGACGTCGTTTTACGACACTGGCCAACATTTATCAAACGTCGTACAATGTCCCCATATCGACATTGGCCCACATAAAAATGACACCCTTGCCGATATTGTACAACATCGGTTTACGACATTGATCAAAATTAGTCGTACCACATTTCATGGGCGTTCTTTCACAGTACTTCTCAATAAAAAAATTTTTTATTCCCTTCGCATAAAACCTTTTTTAAATAATCTGTTCGTTGAGTTTGAAAAAAAATTATTTACAAAGGAATTTTTCTTTATATTATCTAATTAACTAAATTTTTGTTAATTAGATAAATATAAAGAAAATTACTTTTGTAAATTATTTACTAAAAAAAAATTATTATTAATATAATATTAATTTTTTATTAAAAAATTATTTACAAGGTAATTTTCTTTATATTTTTCTAATTAACAAAAAATTTTTGTTAATTAGATAAATATAAAAAAATTACCTTGTA
>JAFNEN010001607.1:0-26369 GCA_019343175.1 Oedothorax gibbosus | reverse complement strand
CCCCTTTTTGGACGAGGACCAAAATTGCCCCCCTAGGGAAATGTGATGAGCCCCCATAGATTTAGCATGGGGAAAATAAAGTAGCCTTTCAATCGCAAAACCTAAAATTTGGGGAAAATAAATTTTTTAAATGTTTTATTTATGGTTTCCTAAATGTGTAGAGAATTTCAAAAAACCATAATTTTTTTAAAAATACTTAAGCATTTAAAAAAAAAAAAGTTTTCCTGTAACAGTACTCTTTCTGAATGTTTTAATGGCTATTAAAACATATATCTAAAATATTGTTATTTCGTTTTAAAAAACAGTATTTATTCACTTTTGTGTTAGAAATCTTTCCCCCTTTTTAAAATATTCAAAAATTTTCTATTTTCTTAAAATTTACGAGTAAAACATTGATTCCCGTGCTTTTCTTTTGGTACTTCTTGAGGCTTTTGGCGAAGTTTTTTTTTTGTAAAAAAATTCATCTGCTCAAATCTAAAAAAAAAGTATGTGTCCTTCTTTTTAAAAATTTAAAACTCCTGCATTAAATTTTTCAAAAAATCAGTAGTTGCAGAAGAAAAAACGAAACTAAATCTCTTCCCGTCAGGATTAGTACAAGACATGTGCGAAAGCTTTTAAACCCCCAAACTCAACAAGCCTGACCAGTTTTCCCCCGGGCGGTTTCTCATTGGAAACCCGGCTTGGACAATTTTGGGTCCATTGTGATCTCTTTACACACAGGGATGGAGGGCTCTGGGGCGATGACCAAAACGATTAGCCGATTTAAGTTTTTTCCCCTCTCAGTAGGGGGCCCGGGGTTCCCTTTGGCTTCCTTTACGAAAAAGTTTTTTCCCCAAAGAGCCAAACCCCAAAAACTGGGGGTATAAATTTATTTGTTTTCGCTTAGCCCCTTTCTCGAGATGTTGGGTTCCTAGGCACTTTTTGGGAGGTTTTTTGTCCTTCACGACGGGTTGTTCTAGACATCCCTGTCAACTGAACAATTAGGACTGGCAATATAATTACTGACGCCCATTTCCTAAACTTTTTTTGAGATGGCTACGGATTCTTGTGACTAATTTAAATTTACCGTTACTTTAAAAGCGAAAACTAAAATTTAATAACTTTAATGAAATATAGCAAATAATCAATTTTTACATGATTAGAATTAAAAGAAAAACGAGAATAAGTAATGGTTAAAAAATTGTTTTTGAAATAGTCTTCCGTCACCTCTGCTAGGGGGCGGATCCACGGGGGGGGGGGGAAAAGGGGAAATTTCCCCTCCCAAAATCTTAAAAATTCATACTAGATAGAATCAACTTGTAAAGAAAGTTTTTATTTTTTACAAATATTTATATTTATACTACAACCTGTTGCATTCTCAACTTAGAACTAGAACATAAAAAAATATTACGGCTCGGGCGCTTTGGGGGAACAGGTTATTACGCAATTTAAAAAAAAGAAATAAAACTATCCCCCCCCCCCCCTTCGGATTTATTTTTAAGCCAATCGCAATTTTGGCGGGAATAAATTTTTAAAGAACTTTTTTATGGCGCCAATAACAACGGCTATTCTCTCGAATAGGAAGGAAGTATAAAAAAAATAAAGAAAAAAATATTGACGATATATTTGAATTCGTTTTCAAGTATAATAGTGAAATTTTTTTTCGTTTGAAAATCAAAGAAATTCCACTGTGACTTTTTTTTTTATTTCATTTTTAGGGTTTTTGGCGTAATAAATCTTACAGCTTTTGTTAACACTTTAATTTTTGTTTTTTTTTTAAAGCTTGGTTTGGAAGAAAACGGAGAAAGCGTCGATCGGTTTTCAAAAAAAACGGCAAGTCTGGAAAAAAAAACCTTTGGCGTCGATTTTTTTTTCATTTGTACTGGTTTTTTTATGAGTTGCTTCTTTCGTGCGAACAAGTTTTTTGATTTTTTATTGGATTTTTTAAACTATAACCAAAGAGACCATATGGTTCAGTCCACTCAGCCCAATGAAATCAGCCGAACGCCTAAACCGAAAAAATCTCGCAAATTTCTGGCACATATTCACCATTAAGGCGATAATTGTTTTCAACATAGATTTTTCTTTCGTTTATCCGCACTTCAATATGGCTAACAATTTGGCGGTTTATCGCTTTTAAATAGCAATTGTGTTTAAAAAAACAACCAACATATACGGCCCCTCCGAAAAGCTTTATCTACTTTTCACTAAGGGGCTGGGAATTTTACTGAAGGAAAAGGGCTGTAACAAGATGGATTGGCTCTGCGGGAGGCCAGTGTCCACCATTCAAAGTTGTATGAGCAAAGCTATTTGGGTTGCTAAAATCGAAAGTAGCCATGTGTGTACAAATAAAACTTATTTTTTAAGTTTAATTAATGTCGAATTAAGGAGGATAATATGTTACATTTTCTAAGTTCGTCGCCTAAATTATCAACCTATTTGTTTTTATATTAGCTGACTATAATTTAAATGCTTTAAATTATTTTACTTTTTACGGGATTATTTAGATATAGGTAAATGTAAACCTAATTTTTTTTATAACAATAAGGGTTTTGATGTAATCGGGCATGGGTTTCATAATGAAGGAGTATCTACTAAACTTTTTGGAAATTAACCTTCCCAAAAAACAAACGTTTTAACAAAAAAAAAAATACTTTTTAATAATAAATAATGAATTTTTTTTACTTAACTGAAAGATACACAATATCTTGTCTCTATTTAAAAGATTTAGTATCTAAAATACCATAATTCTTCGAATAGTATTTAATTATCATTTTCGAATTATTATTCTTATTATTTTTAAGGTTTTTTCGGGGGAAAAAACGAATTAGGGTAACGGTACAGTGATTGCCCCCCCCCCTCACGTGATTGGCCCCCTCATTCATTATTGGGAAAAAAATAAGATCCCAAATAATTAAACCCCAAAATGTTTTGCCAACATGGCAAACGTTAATGGCGGGAATTTTTAAAAACTTTTTCCCCCTATTTTGGGTTTAACATCTTATTATTTTCAATAATGAATAGGGCCAATCATGTGGGGGGGCCAATCACTGTACCGTTACCCTACAATATTTTATTTGTCGAGGATCCGAAAATGTTAAAAATAAATAAGATTTTTATTTATCGAATAGAGCCTTTCGTTTTTCCGCAACAAAAAATCCTACTACGAGACGTTTAAGCGCATACCATATTTATTGTTGCAAAATCCCAAGTAGTTTATAGGTTAATATTAAAACGTAGCGGGTTGTACTTAAACTTATTTATATAATTTATACTCCTGCTAGTATACATAGTGTATAATGTAGCTGATAATATTTCTAGAGCTGAAACCAATAACTAAATGCTTACTACTACCATTTTTTGGTGACTTTCCGATAAAAAAAAATTCAAAATAAACATATTTTAATGAGTAAATTGCATTATTTTTTAGCGATATTTTATAAAAAAACTTCAAGTTTACCCACTATGCTACTTTGCAATTTGGCAACAATTTAAAAATTACTTAAAATATTCTTGATGTTGGGCCCTTACTATATTCATCCATTAAACGCATATTCATGTTTAGAGTAAATAAGGTAATTATTTAAATTAAAAAAAAATTTTATGTTCATACAATCAAAAGGTACAATTTCTCCAAATTTAATACATCGCCTCAATGCTAAGTCTATGGCTGCCAAAGTTAAAAAAATATATATATAATTAATTCCAGGGTAAAATGATTTTATTAAAATATTTTTCCCATACTGTATGATCATCAAAGATCAAAAAATATTTTTTAAAGCAAAAATTAAAAAAACATACTTAAAGGGTTAAAAGGTATTAGTTATTATTATTAAGATTTGGTTTCAAAAGTTGCTAGACTTATAATTTCTATTTTCGACAAAAATAAATATTATTTGTTTCAGTTATACACAAATACGCAACAGCGAAATTCCTGGAAAGGACCAATTAAATAACTCACTGCCTTACAATGGAACGATTTGCGAATAGTTTGATACAAACCTATACTGTCCTCCTATTATAAAAATATAGCATATTGATAGTTGGTTGGTAGACATATATATTCAGGTTGTGTGCTTGGTCAGCGACCCGCTTATAAACCTTCGTCAAGTAAGACAGACACAACAGACAACACACACACATAAGTGGATCCATCTAATTTTAGAGACAGAGGCCAACTAGAGGATCCCCGAATTGGCTTGTCACCCCCAGAGGTATTGATTTGGTATGGGAGGACTTTCGGACCCAACAGATTTAACGAGCACGTACTCCGCATATACTCGGTAGGTCTTCAGTGGTACCGGGACTCGATCGCAGGACCTTCCGATCCCGAGACGCTGACCACTAGGCCTCACTACGGCCCATATTGATAGTTAATCACAGTCAGTGAAACAAATATAGATATTTGAAAGTGGTGGTTTTGGGAATTTTAAACTTGTTTTTCTAAAAAAATATATATGTTTAGCATATCGGTTTAAAAAGCATTAAAATTTTTCTACAGCTGTTTCAAGACGTCATAGTGTTGCCGAATTCGGCCAATCTGAGACTTTTGACAGTCAATGGAGCATGTTTCTTGAGTGGCAACGTTCCTCAGGAATGAAAACATGGTCTCGATTGGCGCATTGTGACCTATGTATCAAACCTTATCCACTTCTGAAATGTCAAGGTTAAGACAATTGGTTGATTTGACAGGGAATGACTGAAATCAATTAAAGAGTACATATCATCTAGTATTAAATTAATAGAAGTCTAGTGATGAAATAAAGATAGAATCAAGCAAAAAAATACGTAAATGATTTAGAAATAAATCAATGTTTGCAAATTTGAATCTAGAATATATGGAATTAAAATTATCATATGTTTTTTTCATTTATACAAGCTATGTCATTTCTATATTTGGTCTTTAATTGTTCCTTATCGATCTTTTATGTTAGACCCAAAATGATCATATAATTTGAGAGTGTTAATCATTTACAACAAAATAAAGAATTTTGAGCATTGAAAAGGCTAAAATTATCCCCAATCCCCTTTTTTAGCTTCGTTTATAACGTAAAAAGTGGAAGGTATTATAATCGTTCAGTCCGTCGGTCTGTCTGTCCGTCTGTCACCCACTTTCACAGAAAGAACCATAAGTCCCACAGACAAGTGGGATATGTCATTTTGTAGCAAAAATCAGATTAGGCTACATTCCAAATTTCATTTAAAAATTTAAATTAGAAGTTTATTTAAATTTAAATAACTAAAAATTTTATCTACATTGAAATAGCATGTGCAAATTCCATTTTTATTCATATTTTCACTGTTGCCATCCACAAGTCCCCACAGAGAAGTGGGATACGTCATTTTGAAGCAAAACAAGTAGGTTTGTAACAGAATCTGCCACTTAACCCGCTTCCACACAACAGTTGTGTTTAACAGGAAAAAACGCGCCAAACACAACTTTAATTCTATATTTAACATTTACAAGCTAAATTTGGCTAGTTTCATTTACTTTATTTCGAAAATTCAATAATTATTACTTTATCGTTTGCAAAAATCAATTTATATTTTAAAGAATAAATATGTCATATTCCTCGCTTTTAAATAGAATGAAAACATTTCATATCACCATACAAGGATTCCGTAGTGAAATATATTTGACGTCATTTTCAAACTGATCGATGTCGCAAAATAAATTTATTTTAATTTATTGTCTAAAGAATTAAAGTTTCTCGAGCGATTGTTGCGAATGGCAAATGTGATTTAATTCTAATAAAAACAGGGCCTTTAGCTATTTGTAA
Source organism: Oedothorax gibbosus (assembly GCA_019343175.1). NCBI lineage: Eukaryota > Metazoa > Arthropoda > Arachnida > Araneae > Linyphiidae > Oedothorax > Oedothorax gibbosus. The sequence continues at coordinate 20,610 of JAFNEN010001607.1, read as the reverse complement.
TTCAAAGTTTTAAACGCCAAAATTAACTATTTTCATTAATCTTCTTTCTCAGATTTAATAATTAGACTTTATCGTTTGCTAAATTTGTTTAAAGTTCGAAGAATAATTATGTAATCTTTTTAATAAATATTTTTGTCGCCACAATTTCCCATTTGCATTTCTTTCGAAAATTCACTTATTTATAGTTTGTTAAATTAATTTACAGTTCAAAAAATATATAATTTGTTCAATTGATGCTTTAAAAATAAAAGCGAAACTTAGCATATTTTTTTTTATGCCAAGTTAGAATTCTCTATGCATCTTTCTTCATACATATATATATATAGAACCATTAAAAGAACTCTATTGTGATAATACAACAATCCAAACCGAATTATATCACATAAATAAATATTTTTTCAAGTGTGTTTATTTTTATTTTAACAAAAGTTTCTCGTACGTTTTAACGAAATGGCAACAGTGAAATATTGAATAAAAATGGAATTTGCATGTTATTTCAATGTAGATTAAATTTTTAGTTATTTAAATTTTAAATAAGCTTCTAGTTTAAATTTTTTAATGAAATTTGGCATGTAGCCAATCTGATTTTTTGCTTCAAAATGACGTATCCCACTTGTCTGTGGGACTTGTGGTTCTTTCTGTGAAAGTGGGTGACAGACGGACAGACAGACGGACTGAACGATTATAAAACCTTCCACTTTTTACGTTATAAACGTAGTGTGGAAGCTAAAATCAGATTAGGCTACATTCCAAATTTCATTAAAAAAATTTAAGTAGAAGTTTATTTAAAATTTAAATAACTAAAAATTTAATCTACATTGAAATAACATGCAAATTCCATTTAAATTTTTATTCAATATTTTCACTGTTGCCATTTCGTTAAACGTACAAGAAACTTTATCAAAAATAAAAATAAAAACTTTTGAAAGAATATTTATTTATGTGATCTCTAATTTAGTTTGGATTGTTGTAATATCACAATATAGAGTTCTTTTGATGGTTCATTTTATATGTACGAAGAAGGATGCATAGCGAATTCTAAACTTGGCATAAAAAATATGCAAAGTTACGCTTTTATTTTTAAAGCATCAATTGCACTAATTATATATTTTTCGCACTGTAAATTAATTTAACAAACGATAAATGACTGAATTTTCGAAGAAATGTAAATGGTAACTTGTGACGACACAAAGATATTTATTAAAAAATATAACATTATTATTCTTCGAACTTCAACAAATTAAGCAAACGATAGTCTAATTATTAAATCTGAGAAAGAAGATTAATGAAAATAACTAATTTTATCGTTTAAATGTTTAATTACAACTAGCTAATGGCTCTGTTTGCCGAATTTCTTTCTGAGGTGTATAAATAGTTTGTTTCCTGTTGAACACAAATGTTGTGTGGAAGCGGTTTAAGTGACAGATTCTGTAACAAACCCCTACTTGTTTTGTTTAATAATAAATTAAATATTAATATTGATCCTTTATTTTAATATAGCTCCCTATATAAAAATTATTGTAATTTTGTAATTTTTTTTCATGAGCTAGGTAAAGGCATTGAAAACAAGCATATAAATATGGTTGACATATAGTAAAAAATTTCAATTCATTTGGAATGGTTTGGTTTAATAGAAATGGGGTTTTCGTGAGCAATAAATTCTAAAAAACATGTAATTCAGAATGGGGCAATTATAAAAGCCGAGTATTGGTCAAATATCATTAAAATACCACGACGTTTTTGTAAATATTTCAAAAACTTGTTTGAATTTAGATGTATGATTTGTACATATGATATGATACCTTATATTAAGCAGACATGAGTGTGCTTCAATGCGAGTATGTTCAAAATACATATGTATATTTTTTTCGATTAGAAATGTCTTAACTCCTAACACCCCCTACCCCTTAAAAACAACTTCTTTTGATATTATCGGCTAGTTAATTAGAATGTGTTTGAAGGTCAAGTAAATTTTATTTTGCAAAAAAAAAATCTCATTAAATTACGCCGTGTATATGAGACTGGTGCACGTTAAATCTGCCGTAGTCCTAAGTTCTGACGCCGCGTAAGAAGTCGCGATACGGCTACCTAAGTGCCAGTTCGGGTTTCGGTCTCGGTCACTTGACCCTGATTAAATATGAGGTCCGTGGCCAATAGTCCTCTTGTAGCTTTAGTGCGACGTTAATTCGCCCAAACCCAATTGTCGTTCGTCACGTACAAAAACTTCTAAAACTATATATATGGTTTTGGGTTTTGTCATGCATTTTTCCCCGGGTGGTGTGCTTGATCAGAGACCCCTTATAAACCTTCGTCAAGTAAGACAGACAGAATTTTTACTGAACAGAAAGAGAATTACACCCAGGGCGAAGGCGGGAATTGAACCCGCACCCGGTTACAGTGCGCAGACTGTTGTGCGCAGACTCCACGCAATCTTATAGAGACGTCGTACATGGTGTCAGAACTTTGAACGTCAACAGATTTAACGTGCACCAGTCACATATCACGGCGTTATTGGGCCAAAACGGGGCCCTTTAATAAGATGACTAAGACGGATACAGAACATGCGAAGGTATCGACGGTGCCATGATGCCTACACAGCGCTTCACGCTGGCGTGGCGCTTTCAAGTAAATGAAATATTGACATATGAACTTAATACTATTTAAATTATGATATCAAAATCTGTTATAGACACAATTGTTTAAATATAAAAAATGCCCATCATCGAACTTTTATGCTCCACCCAAAATGAACATATAATTTGAGAGTTTGTCTTTTACAGCAAATAAAGAATTTTGAGACTGAAAAAGTTGAACAAATCACAAGTTGTTATGACAAAACAATTCAATTATCAGTGTAAACAGCGGCCAAGTTATAAGATATTTTAAAGTAATAATTAATGATACGGAAGTAAAGAAACACAACTTAACTTTGAAACAATATATTTTGTATATACATATCAATCGAAATAAAATAGTATAACAATTTCTCTACTTGCATTCAGTTTTTTGCTAATGTAAATTACTAATTAATAATAAAATGTTAATATTGATCCTTCAATATAGCTTTATATTTAAACATTATTTTGTAAATTTCTTTTACTGAGATAGGTGGAGACATTGAGAACAGCTCAAAAAGTTCAAACCATCAAAGTCCATCCTTTAAATGCCTGTTATTGGTTATATTTGTCGCCTGAAACAGGACCCGTCTGAGTTCTTAGAACGTGGGACCTTTTTTATGACTCCTGGTCTGCACGGGGATCGCATTGTATTCGCAATCACATCATGAGCAGGGGCATTTACCAATTGATAACTTTCGGCTCCGATTGGCTTTGCAAGCACCTTTCGGTTGAATTCTTATCGCCAACGCTTTCGTAGGAGAAAAGCAACCACAAACCCTTATCAGCAGAAGGGGATCTCTTCGCCAAGCCCAACCACACTTTTTCACCAAGTTGGCTACTTTTTGCGGTTTCGGCTGAGTTTCATTCGGCTGAGTGGACTGCCACGGACCATATTACGGGTGGTTGTTTTTTTCTTTTGGAATAAATGTGGCGTCTAAACAGGTGACTCAATGCTTCAATCGGAGTTTTTCGCGCCTTCGGTCTCGTATGTCTCAATTACATTTCATAGGAGCAAAATAGATGTCATACGAGTAAGAGTAAGAAGAATAGTTTTTTAGAGGTTTCTTCATCTAATCAATGAGTAAGTTCCAATTTATAACATTTTCTGACATTTCCTGTAATAAATGATATTAAAATGATTAACGAGATTAATGATAATGCATCAAAACTGCAATTTGTTGCACGATTAACATTTATTTCATTGAGATGTATTTGTATTTAATATTTATAATAAGCTTTCTGTTTTCATTACATTTTAATTGCTGTTTAAAATTTAAGTACGTTTTATAAAAACTAGCTACTATTTTTATATATTTTAACGACATAAATGATTAGGGTTATGTTGAATTATCGTCGCACTAGAGCTATAGGAGGGCTATTGGCGACTGGTTGCCATAGTTGTGTTATTTAAAATGGATATATAAACTTCTCATGCAAATCAAGGTTTTTTTTTAAAAATTTAGATAGAATATTGATTAATATTTTAATAATTACTTTTTAATTAAATGTGTTCATAAACTACCAGTATAGTTAAATAATTAAGTTTTGAAATATGTTAAATATACTACTGTTTTTATAAACTAAGTAAATGTAAAATTATTTATACACAAATCATTTTATAAATTAAATTTAATAATAGAAGCTTGTCGTTAATTTCTGTACAACAAATCAGGTGATTTAAATTATCTAAGTAGTTAAATTTTAAATAAAAGCATTCTATAATTAAATTTTTCTTAATTGTTACTATTAAGGGGGTTGTTTCACGGAGGATCTGGCAATAGCTCTGCGGTTTTGTTTTCATGTCTCTCAAATTACTTTTGTTGCTATTCGAAATTGAGTTTTCTAAGTTTTGTTATTTTTTTAAATTACAACTTCTTGCTGTACTGTTGGTTGTTTTAATCATTTATCAAGGAAAACTTGCATTGTAAGAAGTTGGAATTTAAAAAAATTAACAACTAAATATTCTCTTCGGAAACTCACTCCCGAATACCAAAACAACAGTAATTCGGGAGACATGAAAAAAAAGAAACCGCAGAGCTATTGCCAGATATTCTCCGCGAAACACACACAACCCCATATTTATTAAAAAAATAAGACATTTATTATCTATTAAATAATACAAATATGAGTTATGAAAAATACAAACTAATTAATGTTTATAAAAAGTAATTAGTAATACATACTAAATTAATAGTAAAAAACTGCATTTACAATGGAAAAATAAATAAAAAATTAATTTTAATTAAAACAATGTTAATTAAAAATAATTGTAATTAAAAATAATTTTAACTAAAAATTATTTTTATTTATTATAAGTCCCCCCCCCCCCCCAAATTGTCACCCTGGATCCGCCCTTGCCTCTGCTACATTTGAAAAAGGTTATAATCAGCTTGTGTTGTAAAATAAACTGTACTTATACACTCTAAAAACTAAATGCGTAAATTTACACACGAAAGCAGGTATTTTTTTGCCACTAGAATGATTTGTTTATGTGTGTAAAAAAGCGTGTAATTTCAGTTTACACACTTGACCGTGTAAGTGAGAATTACACACTTTACTGTGCAATCGAGAATTACACGCTTTACTGTGCAATCGAGAATTACACGCTTTACTGTGCAATCGAGAATTACACGCTTTACTGTGCAATCGAGAATTACACGCTTTACTGTGCAATCGAGAATTACACACTTTACTGATTAATTGAGAAAGACACACTTTATTGAGTAATTCAGAAATACACACTTTATTAAGTAATTTAGAAATGCATACATACAATATACATTCCTAACCATATTACACTTAAATACATATTTTTAGACAACAAAAATATTAGAGTTATAATATGAAACAAAAAATAAAAATAATGTGTAATATTTTTTTATAGATTTAATCACTTTGGAAATTACCATCCAATTTTAATAAACAACGAACAACACAATAATAATGCTACACTACTTCTTATATATCAAGTTATTCCAATTCATGATACACTGTAAAAAAAATCCTCAAATTAACGGGAAAAGTACTAGCAGCAGAGTTGCCGGGACTTTCCCGTTTCGTTAAGTATTTTCCCGTGTATTTACAGAAGTTCCATTTCTTATTTCTCCGTTGTTAAAATTTTACATTTTGCATTTTCCCGTGTATCCACCGTAGAATATAAAGTTAAATTTAAAACTAATCCACTATTAACAGTAAAATATAATTGTCACAATTACATATTTTTTCAAACTTAGAAGAAACTATTTTTAAAAGAACAACAAACTGTTCAATATTAAATTATAGTGATTTAGCACTTTAACTTTACATATTAAAATTACTTTAAAAGAAAAACAGCAAGTTACAAAAATGTAATGGATCATTACACAAAAAATAAATTTATCTTTCAATGTAAAACATTCTTGATTAATAACCAGAATTTAAGACACAATATGCATAGTAAAAATAATACTTTTAACTATAAAGAAGTAGAAATTATAAAGTTTTCCCTACTGTTTTTCTTTTTTAACAAGTAATAACTAAATAATTTTATAATAATACTATATGTATCGGTTGAATGAAGAAACCAAAGCATTTTATAGAAAACATTTTTATTTCAACAGAAAAAAGTATTACATTACTCACACTTACCTGATAAATTTTTAACAAAATAATCCAAACCTTTCCAACAAAAAAAATTTGTTTCAGAATTTCCAGCACACATATTTTTAAAAACACTTTGAGCTATATATGAAAAATGATTAAACATTACGTTTGAAATAATCGAATGTGAGAATATCGAACTGACCATAGGACTACCTATAATAAGACAGCGACCACAATTCAATTTTCTGGTATGGAAGAGCAAAACAAATGACAGATGTTTTCCGAATCAAATCCCGGTTTCCACTGCATTAACTTGCAAGCGTGGAATATGTTTATTTTTCTTTTCAACTCTTCCGATAAAAATCAGCTGCACATCACCTGCTGGCGAAATTCATACGAAAGAGTGGCGTTATAAAATTATCTTCTTTTTTAGTTGACTTCGAAGTTATAACTAATTTTATACATTTATTTATTTTCTGAAGCCATAGAAGCCTTTGCCGCAAATATACCACAGCGAAAAGAACACGAACAAAGAACTATTATTTTAATAAAAAAAAGAGTTGAGTAGTACTTTACATTCTTCAAAAGTTTTTTCAAACGATTTACAAATATTTAAAGTTTCTTTAAAAAACTATATTTAATTATTTAATGTGTTCTAATCGTATTTTCAGCAACAACTGTTTGTTTTACATACTGTTTGCATTTTTATTATACGATTTTTATCAAACTGTTTGATAGAAGTTTGCGAAAACAAAGCGCTCTTTGACTGCGCTAAAGCTCAATTCAAGAACGTATACTACGGGACAACCTAAGTAGAGTAAATAGAAATATGCTATGGAGAAGATCTTTCCGCGGATGTAAAGAGTTCCATAAATTATTTGCGAATCCATCCAGAAAACTTGTTTAAAACGTTAATTTCGTTTAAGGTCTAACATATTTGAATATTATTTGAGAAAATGTGGTAATTTTATTAGAATGAAAAGTGTATTTTGATTAAATTGTATTCAGATCATTTTGTATATAAATATTACCTTACAAGAGTTTCCAGCCAACGGATCATTGTTTCTTTTTCGCGTTCCAGGGTTGCCGATTCGATAGGATTTTGTTTTATTATGACAGCGGCAGATGTTTTTTTTCATTATATCATAATTCACTGTGTAATTGGCGATTGAAAATGAATTTCTGTTTAAGAAAGAAGGTTAGGTTAGGTTTGAATTATCGTCGCACTAGAGCTACACAAGGGCTATTGGCGACGGGCGTCGTATTTTAGAACCACAGTCAAGCGACGAGCCGACACCTGAATAGGCACCCAACACAACCGTTAAGGGCGACATCGTACGCAGCGTTAGGACTTTGAAGGATATTTAACGTGCACTCCCTTACACGGTATTATTCATCGGACATTTTGGGCTGCACGAGCCGTTTATAAGTCGGCAGTTATTTTGACGATGCCCAGACCCGAACCTGGAACTTTTCGCATGCTAGACGAGTGCCTAACCGTCTGGGCTCCCCAGACCCTAAGAAAGAAGGCAATTTACAATTTTTTTCCTTAAATTTAAAATAGAAGTTATCAAAAGCATTTGTCCAAATCTGGCTGAACAAAAGTAGATTTTAAAAATTTCAAAATTTTGGAAAAAGTCGTTGGTAATTGTAGTCAAGTATTCAATAAATGTCATAAAGATTTTTTTTTATTTCCTTTGTTACTTTTTGAGTCGTATTGTACGAAAAGTGAATACTTGTGATGTACATTATTAATTTCTTTTAGTTTTGTTAAAATAGTTTTATAGTTTCTCGGTTTTCAGAAATATTTTGTATGCTTTCTATAAAGGGCTAGAAAAAAATCTCCAACTATTAATTCGATTTATTTTTTAACCATTTGTAGTTTTTTTTCATATGGTTTCTCAAGGTTTATCTTCGGTTATAATTGCAATAAAAGTTTGGAATTAACACTTTACAATACCGTAAAAACATTTGGCGTTTTTTGCGGTGTTACAATGGTTAAAATTTTGAATAAGAACATAAACTCTCCTGTTTATTATATGTTTGTTATGTATTATTATTTTTCGCTTAAAAATATTATCCTTCTACAGTTATAACACAAAAAAGTGCGTTTTTTTTGCAAAAATAATTATTACAATTGATTTTCATCCGCGGATTTAAATACTGCTCTGAATCCCTACTGCCTCATTTTTTTAAATTATATTTTAGAGATGTGTGTTTATTTCTAGCTTAAAAATATTAACCCTTTTAAAATTACAATTAAACAATACATATAGTTTTTAAGTATTTTGAAAAATATTTTTTATATAAATTTCTCATAAAAATTTTAACTACTTTTCTAGTATTCTAAAAGCTTACAAATCAAAATTGTGTATTTTAATAAATTTACCCAACCCTCACCATAATTTTATAAATTAATTTATCAAAAAAATATTAAATCAATACTGGGAGTGAAGAAAAACAGGAAAAGATTAAACCTTTTTAGAATTAAGAATTTGAACAATTTAAATATTTTTTATTATTAACAGTATTAACATATTTCTTTGTATTTGGCACCTTGCTTTAAAAAAAAGCGCCTTATTATGCGCATCAAGAAATTTTTTTATAATACCATTAATTTACAATAGGCCAAATGAAGCTATATCGGCGCCAAACTAGACGTCTGATTGAAACTTTTTTCTTGTTTCGTTTGAATCGGCGAGGTTGCGATGTGATTTATTGCCTTGTATCATAGCACCACGCTTTTTCCCTCTGCCTTTTTACTATTTGTTGTTACCCAAGTTAGGTTGTCCCCGAGTGTAGTGTAAATTGGCAGCTGAAAAGCAATTGCAATAGTAAACAATAGCTATAATTTCGTTCTATCTTTATAATACGGCACGGGTCGTTTATAGGTCGGCAGTTATTTTGTTAGGAATAGCCCTCATGTAGCTCTAGTGCGACGCCAATTCAAAATAACAGTGGATTGTTAGGGTTTTATGTTGAAATATCGTCACACTACGTCACACTAGAGCTACACGAGGGCTATTGGCGACGGGCGTCATAATTAAGAAACACAGTCAAGTGACGAGCCGACACCTGAGAAGGCATCCAATGCAATTTTTTTACGGTCAAGGTCATCTGCAGCTTTGTGACTTTGGAGCATATTTAAAGTGCACTTCCTCTACTCGGGGTATTATTCCGAAGAATAATTTTTAGCTGCACACACACAGACCGTTTATAGATCAGCAGTTATTTTAACAATACTCGGTACCGAACCTGGGATCGTTCGCATACAAAGCGGCTTACTGACTGGGCTCTCCAGCCTTTTGCTGAATTGTAAAATAAAGTTTAGAGTGATGTTAAGCATGTGATTTTCTTAACACATATATGTGTGTAAATTAAAAAAAACTCACCATACTGGGTAAAATGCTTGATATTTTCATGTTTACACATAAATATGTGTTTTTGACCATTTGTCAATTTACACGCCTCTCGTTTACACATACAAATGCGTAATTTGGTGCCTCATATGTGTAATTCTTGAAATATACCCATAATCGTGTGTAAATTTTCAAGTTTACACATTTAGTTTTTAGAGTGTACCTACTATAAACTTAGATGAGTGTGAGAGCACAAATTAAATATTTAAATTACCGAATTAAGAAATATTTTGAATGGCACCTAAACACAATCAGGTAAAAGTTCAACCGAATAACTTTTTGAAAATATAATTTAAGATATAATTTGCTTTCAGAAATTTATTAAAGATATTCAATTACATTATCACCATTTTATTTATTAAAAAATTACTATTACGACATTAGCTTTTTTAAATTGATAAAATATTTTCTCAAAAACTTATGTTTTAAATTTGTAAATGTGAGGAATCTGATAACTGTGTGCTTGAAAATATTCAGAAAAAAATAGTTTATACTTTAATTTTAAAACAATATTAACCAATAGTCTCGTTACCTTGTCTTAAATGACTTCTTAATGGTACATCTACTATCTTTTTGTTGTCTTTTGCAATCTATGTCTAATTATTTTTAGTAATATTCTATTAACATATAAAAACGTGGTTTGGACGTGTAGAAAACAAAAAGTTCTTAAAAAACCTAAAACAATAGTTAATCAAATTCTTAAAATAATGAACTGTAGTGAAACAAGTGGAACGCCATGCAAGTACCTACGTAAAATTGATAACCAACAAAGAATTTTAAATCAATAAAAAACTAAATTAAGTCGATTATTCATTCAATTCTAGTATTTTTAAAAAATATTATCTCTATACTCACTGAAGTTCTTACAGAAAAACAATTAGTTTTGTAACAGTAATTGTCACCTAGATCACGGCCAACTTCAATAACAAGGCCAGAGAAGCTTTCCTAAACATGAGCGTAGACGGAAATATTGACGTCACTGTTCACAGTGCCGAACACCGAGAAACTAGTTCGGACGTATTCGGAACTCTAAAAATGTGGTCAGCCGTGAACGAGTGGTTCCGAACAGGTTTCGAGACAGGTTGTCTTTATCTTCGGAACAACGTCACTCGGAACTATGACGTCAAAATTTCCGTCCCCGAGCTTGTTTGGGAAAGCTTCTTCGGCCTTAGTAGTTGAGTAGGCCATGCCTAGCTCCGCTACCACACAAGATTTGAAGAAAAAAAAACGCAATATGACAGCATTTAGTTTTAATTTAAACTTTAAAAGGGCGAAATTTACTATTTTCATGAATTTTCTTCCGCAAATTCAAATAAAATTTTTTATACTTTGCTAAATTTATTTGAATTAAAAAAATAATTATGTAAAATAGCTTATTCTAAATATTTTCTCATGATCTGACTCCAGGAAAATGGCGTAGCGCATGCAGTAGCAAAAATAACGTTATTTGGTTGTCCTTTTAAACTTGATCATAAATATTTTTTTTTATTAATTTAAATTTATTGTCTATTCTCTTACAACTAATGACTTAAGTAATGATGATCTAGCGGCTATGGATTTTCACTTCAACAATCAAAGCAGCAGTTATATTTATAAGTAAAGTTAAGAGGATCTTAAAAAAACAGTGGCAAAGTTGGAGAAGAACCCAAATAATTGACTCCAGGTATCTGACATAAGCTGTGTATTCTTAACATTTCACAAACCCTCCAGTATATATTATCGATCGTTGACAACAACATGCCTCAAATAGTCTCTTAAAACGGTGTGATTTTTAAATGCTTTCGTAAAAACAAAAATCGCTAAAGTACAGGTCGCAGTTGACGCCAAAAATCTCTAAAGTACAGGTCACAGCTGACGCCCTTATAAATTGCACATTAATAAAGAAAGAAAATTAGATCTAAACTAACCAGCTTTTTATGCAAAAAATGGACACTGCATGCCGCTTCCTTAGTAAACAGATCATGAACATTCAAAGAATCACATTTTGCTGCATATTATGACTTCATTTAAAACTGATAAAATTTTTCTTGAAATAATCATTTTAAATAAGTTTCTCATGTGACAGTTGATGTGGTTACTTACTTGTGGTTATTTTTACTATACTTAATTTTCACTCGTGCTGAAATTTTATTCAAATTGGGAATGAAAAGTATAAATCCCATACTTACAATGCACAATGCTATTCCTATGGAGAAATTAGTTGCCCATTAGTTTTGCCCTCATATACCCGTTTAGGTTAGAATTTCGAAGAATCGCTTCTTAAATGACGCCTACGGTACATAGGAATAAGCTCTGTAACTAATGTAATTTCGAATGGGTGGTGATACGTGATCCAGTTAGTCAGGACTTCTTTTTTTTTTGTAGATATAGATTAAGTATGTTTTGAAATTGGGATTTTTTTAGTTTCGTTTAGAAGGTTTTTTTTTTACAAATTTGTTTTTTTTTGCGTAAAAAACATTAAGCTAAACTACTTCTTTACGTTGTTCATTTTCACCTATATTTACGACTACAAAATCATAAAAAGAAAGGCGATCACATTAAAAATACGGCCAACTATGAAGAATATTTGTTTAATTTTTGATGGAAAACGTATGAAAATTGATATTTTTCTTTTAAAAGTTAAATTTTACAAATAAATGCTGTCTCTTTGAAGATTTTTTCCTAAATCTTATGTGGTTCTATTTGACAGTTACTGTTGCAAACCTACTTGTATTTCTATAAGAATTTCAGTGAGTTATAAAAGTAAAGGAAAGCAGGCTGTTTTAGTTCAACTTCTTGTGTATTTATTATTAGCAAACTGCATATGTTAGTGTTCATTGTTGAAACAAATAACGACAATTTTGTGAATACCATTAACACCTTCATTTCCGAATAAAAACGTTAACTATTAAGTTTTTAAAATATGTTTTTAATGGGTAAAACCAATGTAAGATATATTAAGAATAAATCTGCTATATAGATTTTGCTGTGGTGTCACAGTGAATAATAGCTTATAATAGCTTATAATATAAAATAGCTTATTCTAAATATTTTTCTCATGATCTGACTCCAGGAAAATGACGTAGCGCATGCAGTAGAAAAAATAACGTTATTTGGTTGTCCTTTTAAACTTGAATCGTAAATAATTTCTATTATCGTAAATAATATAAAACACAATCTACTTTCAAACTAAGAGAAATACTGATTTCTTATTTAGATTCAGCAGTTTTTGTGCTATCATTCATTTACTTAGATGAAATATCGTTCCGGTCACTAATGAATAAAGTGTAACCAATTGGTTTTGATTGAACTAGAATGGATTGTCCTTGAATTAGACACTCGGCATGGATTTATGGTTAACATTTTCCAAAAACGCTTTTTCTTCCACTAAAACGTTAAAAGAAAAAGAACCCTATAGCACCTTTTAAACCCTAAAAAAATGTGGTTTCTCAAGAACTATATAAGAGGCCCAGTGGCAAAGTGTTAGTGCTTTGCATTGCCAAGTCACAAGTCCGGGGATCAAGTCCCGGATTGCGCGAGGTTGACTCATCCTTTTATCCCTTAAGTGGATCGATAAAATGAGGACCGAGAATGTGTGGGAACTAAACACAGGAGGTTCCTCTTGAGGTTGACCACCTAACCGGGACATATGCCTAGCCTAGCACCTCAGAGCCCTTGGTCAAGTTTAGCTGAAATGGGCACAGTATGCCTTGGCCTACTATTAGGCTGATGCGCCGAGGAGTTTTTAAGAACTATCTAAGCGGAAAAATCCTCTCTGATCAATCAATAATAATGTATTCGTCCACATTTCTATCTATAAAGGGGGTATCACACGAGCGTTTTCCTCCAACCCAACTCCCAACGCAACTTTCTCCCCCCAATTTAGGCCCCCACAAAGTTGTTAAAGGGTTGCCAGAGTATGATAAGATTTCTCTTTTCCGACTGTCATAACTAAAACGATATCTCTACAGTAGGCGACAATTTATTAAAAATCGGACCTTTGGATTGATTTGAGTTTTATTTTATCGCATGCTTAGGATTTCTCTTATAGTTATTAATTTTTCTTTCACCTTATTTTGTAATAAAACAAATAAAAACTGAGAGATATAAGTTAAAAAGTTTTATTTTCCCAACTATAGATTGTTAAATTGCGTTGAGAGATATTTTGAAGGCTATAAAATTGTTGGATTTTTGCTTAAAATTTCAAATATTTTTTTACAAATTTTAAATTAAAGCTGATATACAGTATAGCTTTCACATTAGAACAAAAGGGGCAATTTTACCCATCTACTTTACATATTATAGCAAATGATATAAAATTATTGAATTAACGTAAGAAAGTCCTTAAAGAGCAGCTTTTTTCTTACAATTAAAGTTGAACTAAAAGCCGTGCTAAGGATTTTTTTCTAAGATATATAAATAAATCTTGTGTGGAATTGGCCCTAAGTAACAATTTCCGTTTAAAAAAAACCCCTCAACTTTTCAACATTTTTTATCGAAAAAATAAGAAGATATGTCAAATCAAAGAGTTTTATTTCCTCTTTTTTGTCAATAGCTTATTATACTTCAGATTTAAAATCAAAATATCGTGCATGTAAAATAAATAAACAACAGCTTGGCAATTTGGCGCAATATGACCTGAAGATTTGGCTTCAACCAAAACAGAGCCGTGACGTCAGTGTAGCGACAGTCACCGATTCACCTGATTGGTTGTTGGGACCAAATTGATCAACTCCGTCGCGATGAAACGACAGAGTTGTAGAAAATTTCTCCAACGCCTACGTCATAGCACGTGGCAATTTCCACCAATCATGGTTCGAACAGAAGTTGGGTTGAGGGTTGGTTGGGGAAAAATCTCTCGTGTGATATGGCCTTTAGGCGGTAGTAGCTTTGAAAACGGCATTCGTTCAAAATTAAGAGGATTCCATTTTGGGAAACTCCAAGTCAACCCTCTAGATTTTCCGAAATCCAGATGGACCATAATATGCAGTTTATCGCCTTTCGCTGTAAGGAATACGATTGACTGTGTCTATTCAGGCTAAATTGGCCCCCCACTATGACAGCGCTTCCCTGAAGGGGGTTTGAGGAGAGGGGGGTGAAAATCGCTGAAGGGGTTTTGTTTGGAGCGTTGTGTTTCAGGCGAAAGAAGAATCCAAGGCAATAAGGGAAAAAACTGCCTACTGAAGTGGGCTCTGACCACATGCATGTGTATGTTTCCAATTTCTTACCTTATCAGTAAATGACTTTTTCCCAATAGTAGAATATTGGATGCACAAGACGAAAAGTAATATTGACTGTGAACTTTGAAAATTATTTAAAGAAGCTTCGCTAAACAAAAATAGCACACATAGGAATCGTGTGAAAACTTAGATATCAATAATAAATTGGATGGTATCCGAAAACTAAAAATGGAATTACACGGGAAAATTCAAAGGCGTTTTGCACCAATCTTGATCGATAATAAAATGTACTTAATTAAAAATGACGGTATTTTTACTTTCAATTCCAAAAAGAAATATAAGGTAATGAAAGTAATTGTGATGAGGTCGCAAATTCGAAATACATTTTTTGGTGTTTTCTACACGTTTTGGAGGTTGGGCTAATTCCGAAAAAGGGGTCATTGAAACGAGGATATTTTTTTTGTATAAGTGTCTTTTTTGTGTTATGCTAAATTTGTCTTTTTTTAGTTGCCTTGGAGGGTTTGTGCCCCTGTCTATCTGAAACTACTTTTGGTGAAGGTTTTAGAAGGTTCTCCTGGTGTTGCTTTTTTTGCTTTTTTATTTTGTTCGCTTACCGTTGGCTCTATAATATTCCTATGTCTATTGGTTATTCGATTCATTTCGCTCATTCGATTCATTTCGCCCTCTTTCTTATTTTTTTAATTATCATTTTAGATCTGATAGCAATGGGTTTTGGTATAAAAGAAAATTAGATGTCAGGAGGAGCAGGTTCCGGTCTTTGTGTTGAAGAAAAAAACACATATACAAGTACAGTACTTGTCAGGGTAATTTGTAAAAATATGTTTACTTGAATAATCGCTTTTGGCAATGAGTTTTGGAATAAAAAAATAGATGTCAGGGGGAGCAGGTTCTGGTCTTTTGTGTTGAAGAAAACATATATATGTTGGAATACAGCACCTGTAAAAGGGGAATTGTAAATGTATGATTATTTGAATAATCACTTTTAGCAATGAGTTTTGGCATTTAAAAAAGTGTTAGATGTCAGGAGGAGCAGGTTTTGGTTTTTATGTTGAAAAAAAACTATATATTGGAGTACAGCATTTGTAAAAGGGGCAAATGTATGATTATTTGAATAATCACTTTTGGCAATGATTTTCGTATTTAAAAAGTGTTAGATGTCAGTAGAAGCAGGTTCCGGTCTTTGTGCTGAAGAAAAAACATATATTGGAGTACAGTACTTGTGAGGGAATTTGTAAAAATATGATTGTTAGTAAAAGCAAATATTCCAATGAGTGTCGAAGATAAAAACTCTTTTTGAGGTGCAGGCGGTTGTCAGAGGGATATTCAAATATTTCTTTTATTTCTTTTTTTCTGTAGTTTTAAATTCTGTGCATCCCCAATATATTGGGGCTCCCTTATGGGCATAGATCTGGGTGACGCGGATCGATAAGTCTGGAAGAATGCAGTTTTTGTAGAATTTTACAAGGTGGGATTCCATTTGCTCCTTCCAAAATGCATCTTCTTTTAAAAAAATTTCTATTACCATGCCTATAGGGGACCACACAACAAAAAGACAGTAATCTTTTTGGGCGATATGCAATTGACCCTGAATTTGATAAAAGTGATCGTGCTTCCGATTATTGAAAGGATTGATTCCTCATCCTTATGGGGGATCAGTAATGCAACCGTTGCGAAGATATTGCATTGGGTGTTTATCTTGGCTCGTTAGAGGGCACTTTATCTCAACAATACCCTCAGAATTTGCAACGATGCCATCTGGAGATGCTCCTAGAAGGAAATTCACTGTCAATAAATAAGCCGCACGTTGCTGTAAAGAAGATTTTTGACAATTCTTGCACAGTTGGTAGTTGGAAGCATCTTGCAAATTGATCCGAAATTTGACGCTGTCAAACGTTTCTTCTTTCTTCGAACCATATTGAGCTCTGAGATTGAGTAGAAGTGTTATCTAGCAATTCCATCTTTTGCTCCTCTGACAAATTTAGCTGTGCAAGGAATTTGTCCGTCTTTTTCCCTTTGAAAACTGTTCTGTTAAATCTGGCCTTTGACACAATACACCATACGACTTAGAATCCGAACTAATTTAACTATCATAACTAACCACAGATAAAATTATAAGACAACTAAAGGTTGTGCTGTTTTTCAATAAAGACAACATGATATGGTAACAAATGAAATGACATAGCCAAAAAGGGTGACCAAAGAAATGAATCTAAATCTGTGTTTGTTGTTATTGTTTTTTAAATTTTTTTTAGTGTGTCCATTCAACTAACCCAGCTTCTCTCAGTGCACCCTCTTTTCTCTATGTTCAGTGAATACTATGAAAAACCAGATAAGGTTAGGGGTCCCCTGGGTCCTATGACTACAAATAGGTGAAAATGGATGGACGATTTTTGAGCTGATTGTCTAAAAAGACATGGTTGATGGTTGGGGTAATATATAAAGATAGAGACAAAGTTCTTGGGGTAGTTATAATCACGAATTTTGTTTGAATTATTTAAAACAGTTTGGTAACTCAGATTAATAATCTTTAATTAAGTGCTCGTATAATACTATTAAAATTCAGATACCCTCACTCTTTAAAAAAATTTAAAAAGTACTGCAACTATTACAACAATTATAGTTATTTACCAGAATACCATTTGTAGGTGTTTATTTTATCTTAAAAAATTCCCCGGGCCCATGACTTCAAAAGGTGAAAATGGTGGCATTTTTGAGCTGTTGTCAAAAAAAGACGGGTTTTTATGGTTGGGTAATATATAAAGATAGAGACAAATTTTTTGGGTGTTTTAATCAAATTTTTTTTTGAATTTTTAAAAATTTGGGGACTCAGATTCATAATCTTTAATTAATGCTCGTATAATACTTTTAAAAATTTTAGATACCCCCCTTTTTAAAATTTTTCAGTACGCACTATTTCAACTATTATAGTTATTTCCCCGAAAAACCTTTGTGGGGTTTTTTCTTTTTTCTTATAATTACCGGGGGCCTATGACTTCAAAAGGTAAAAAAGGATGACGATTTTTGAGCTGATTGTCTAAAAAGACAGGGGTTGGGGGTTGGGAAATAATAAAATAGAGAAAATAGTTCTTGGGGTAGTTTAATCAGAATTTTTTGTTTGAATTTTTTTAAAAAAGTTTGGAATCAGATTAATAACTTTAATTAAGTGCTCGTTAATACTATTAAAAATTTTTGATACCCTCACTTTTTAAAAAATGTAATCAGTATTTTCAACTATTACAACAATTATGTTATTTAACCAAACAACCATTTGGGGGGTGTTTTTTTATCTTTAATGATGTATAAAATTCGTAAATGAGGACATCTTTGAAGCGAAATAGCACAGTAATGTTATTTAATTCAAAAGTTTTTTTCTAAAAGCGTCACGAAAAGGGAAAATACTTTAAAATTTTGTATTGATTTTCAAATTAATCTTTGATACGACTATATTTTTAAGAAAAGGCTAATATTAAAATAGGCTATAGTCATAAAAATCTTAAAATATAATTTCCATAATGGTATACATGTTTGATATTTTGACACCGTATTGGTCAGAGGCCAAAATCCAAAAAAAGGAAACTCATTCCTCACAAAATTGTGAAAAAAAAATTAAAAAAATTAATAAACCATCAAAAAATATTACAAGGCAACCCCAAAATCTGTAAGGTAACCTAATTAATAGTTTAAAAAAAAAGTCTTCGCTCAACGGATACGAAGTAATTTTTAGCATCGGGCCAAAAAAAAAATTAAATGTTCCTATTCTTAGCGGGGCCTGAACTATTTTTTTAATATGCATAAAATTTTTTTAAGATAGTTCGAAAAATTAAAAACTAAAAAACATCAAAAACATACTAGTGCAGTGGGGAGGGGCATGTTTAAAATATTCCGATTTCTATTGGTTATTCAGACGAATTTTTTTTCTTATTTTTTTTTTTTAAAATTTCTTTTTAATTAAAAGTATTTTTTTTAAAAATTTAGTTTTAAAAAAACTTGAAGTTAAAAATTTTCTAAACAAAAGAAAAAAATTCCCCAAAGGGGGCCCCTTTAAACTGCAAAAGGGCCCCTTTCTTTGCCCATTGGGGAATTTTCCCGGGCCTTTTTTGTTTTTTCCATTATATTCTAAAAATTTCAAAAAAAATTCTTTTCCCCAATATTTTAAAACAAGAAAAGTAGATTGGCGACAAAAAAAAATATTTTTTCTACGCTAAATAAAAAATTTCACTCATAAAAAAAAAAAAAAATAATTGTTTGAAAAAATTTAAACATACAAAAAATTGGTTGGACCGAAAAACAAAAAGTAAAATTTCACAGGAGAAAAAAAAATAAAGGTTTTACTAATATTAATAAAAAAAGCAAAATGTAATACAGACAAATAAAAATTATATACAGTTTTTTTTATTAAAAACAATAACCCATAACGATTTTGGTTTTAGTTTCGCGTTTTGTTTATAAAAAGGTATTACGTATAATAGCTTTTTTTCCCAAAAAACACTAAAAAAACCCTTTCCGTTTGGGGTATAAATACTACTATAAAAATTTCCCCATTGACCAAATCACATTTTCTTCTCAATTCCAGCCGCCGAATGCTTTTTTTCAGAAGTCCCTTTATAAAACCCCCCCGCTCATTGACAAAATGCAAAAAAATAGACCCCAAGAAGATCCCGCCCCAAAAAGCAGATGTTACACTCCACACCAAATAAGCCCCGGGGAAGTTCCCCCCTTTTAAATCAGGGGGGCCGCCACACCACGCTAATTGACCCCTGCGAGCGCAGATAACAGCGTCATTAGGTCTAGGGTTGCTGTAAAGTACTTTCTTTCTGTGAATTTTTTTTTTTAAAATTTCTAAAAAATACAAATATTTTCATTAAAATTTTTTTTAAATTTAAATGGTGGGAAAGTTAAAATTTGTTTTTGAGTGAAAGAATTTTTGCTCTATCTTTATTCGTTAGAGAGTTTGTTACGTTAAAAATTTGAATTAACGCCACTCAATTTTTTACAAAATTTTTAAAAAAAATTTTAAAAAATAAATATTATTTTTTTACAAAAAATTACTTTTTTTAAACTACTTCTTTGTTCTTTTTAATTTACAAAAAACTAGTAAAACCTTTTTTTTTAAAAATTTGGCGGGGGTTGACTTTCGAATATTCTCCAAGGAATAACATTACGATTTTCAAATGTAAATTATGAAAAAAGGATCCTCTTAAGTCAAACCCCCAAGCCTGTCCCCGAGTACTCTGAGTTAAAATTTGGGGGTTGGGGTTAGTTAAATTAACTGCTGAGGCGTGGTTTCGTCAATTGAAAAATTCAAGGCACATCACCAATTGCCCTCGTGCATTAAAAACGATTTTTAATTCAACCGCACTCAGGGAAACTTGTATTCAAAAAACCAGTGGAACACGTTTTGTGTAAAAGCACATATAAAATTGGTTTTTCAATACAAAAAATTGAGTTGGGATATAGGAACAAAATTTTTCCTATATCATTGTTCCGTTTTCCAACACAACCGGGAGACAAAGGAACGATTATTAAATCCTGCGCGTTGCCAAAAAAAAATTCAAATTATTGTTTTCTAAAAAAATATGTTAACAAATTGTAACTCCATTTTAAATATAGTAATTTATTATTTTTTAAATTTGATTTGCTATCTATCCGAAAATTATAAAATAATTCTAAAAAATTGGGAAAAATCCCCCTTCTCACACCTTTTAAACATTTTTGTACAAATATACAAAAAAAGTATTGCGAACCCATAATAAAAGCAAATTTTGGTCGCAAACTTTTTGTATTTTCAACCAACTTGTAAAAATGATAAAA
>JAFNEN010001606.1:0-25368 GCA_019343175.1 Oedothorax gibbosus | reverse complement strand
TTTAATTATTAACGTAATTAACGTATTCATCCCTGGATTGAAAGTTTTATTTCCTGCATCGAAGAACGTCTCTTAAAGCACAAGAACATTTTGAAAGGATTTCACTGCTTGTTTTTCTTATCCAGAGAATAGTTAAGAAAGTAAAGAGTTAAAAGAGGCGTTTTTGAAGTTGATTGAAGTTTATGAAGATTTGGAAAACAACAAGTTAAACGTGTTGATGGCAGAAATGGAACTTTGGCAAGCTTTTCTCCAACGAAACAAAAGGCACACCACGTCAATGCAATTGATTTTCTATAAATATTTGTGATAAAACAATCTTTCCAAGCATCCATATCCTACTTAAGATTTTCATAACTATTACTGTATCGACCAGCACAGTAGAGCACTCCTTTTCCACGTTTCGGAGAATCAAGACACGATTAAAAAACGCGATGTCTGAGAGTAGGGTAAATGGCTTAGCCAATCTTAATATCCACAGGGAAATTCCAGTTGACACAGACAGTGTATTATCCACACTGACGAAGGCCCAAAGAAGACTCAATTTTGTTTTGTAAGACAGCTGATATAAAAAGATTTTATCAAAATAAAACCTAAAATCTTATTTTATCTGCTGGGTTTTATCCTTCATTTCTGTAGTCCCTCCTCAAAACTTGCTTTCAAAGAGCTAAAATAAACTTAAAGTAATGCCTTAAAATACCGGTTATTCTAAGGAATTTTTAAAAAGTTTTGCGTTGGTTGGCCCACGGACCCGGGTCAGCCCCCCCTATAATTATTTTCTGAGTGCGCCACTGATTGATGTCGCTTTTAATTTATTATCTAAATTCTAAAAGAATGGGAATATTTCTTATGACGTCACGCTCTCTATACTGCGATTTCATTGGTTGTTTCGTTTTCTTAGAAAAAGTGTTGAAACAGCTCATAGGTTTAAAAAAGGTCACGTGCTCCGAACTGCGATTTCATTGGTTGTTTGGTTTTCTTTGACAAAGTGTTGAAACAAGCCCATTAAAGTTTCTCGAGTGATTGTTGCGAATGACAATGGTGATTTAATTCTAATAAAACTTCTTATGCTTTTTAAATGAGCATTAAATTTGGTAGTTTTTTTTTTAAATAATTGAAGTACTTCGAATTCGAATTTTTTTCTGAGATTTCAATGTCTTCTAATGTCAATGCGCTTAATATTTTTATGTATCACACTTGCCAGTAGCATTTGTAGTTAGGGCTATGAAAGTGTGTGACAGACGGACGGACTGAGCGATTATTATACCTCCACACTACGTAAAAAGGGGAAGGTATTATAATCGCTCAGTCCGTCTGCCTGTCACCCACTTTCATAACCCAAACTACAAATGCTACATGCAAGTGTGATACGTCATAAAATTCAGCGCATCGAAATTAGAAGACATTAAAATCTCAAAAAAAAAATTCGAATTCGAAGTACATAAATTATTTTTTAAAAAAACTGCAAAATTTAATGCTCATTTAAAAAGCATACGACGCCATTTTTATTGGAATTAAATCACCACTACCATTCGCAACAATCACTCGAGAAACTTCAATTCTTTTAAATAATAAATTAAAAGAAATGTTTGCGACATCAATCAGTTTGAAATGAGGTCAAATATATTTTTCACTAAGAGATTCTTTGCTTGTATGATGATATGAAATGTTTTGGTTCTATATTTAAAAGAGAGGAATATTATTACATATGTAGTATTAATTGTTTGAAATATAAATTTATGTTTGCAAACGATAATGAAAACTAGCGTGCCAACACGATAGCTAAATTTAGAGTGTAAATGTTTATAATTGAATTAATATTGTTTTAGGCGACTTTTTTCCTGTTGAACACAAATAGTGTGTGGAAGCTGGCAGAGGGACAGATTCTGTTACAAACCTACTGTTTTTTGTTTTAACTTATCATAAAACAAACAAAATAATTTTTAATCACCAAGTTATGTGGACCTTGATTTGTTTTTCAAACATATTATGAAATAAAACAAAAAGTTACAAAAAATACATTACTACCTTTAACATAGCGTAATATCGTGAATACACACACAATTTTTAAGCAACTCATAAAAAAAACCCGGCAAAACAAATGAAAAAGATCGGTGCCAGATATATTTTTATCAGAATGCACATATTTACTTAAAAAAACTGCAAAATTTAATGCTCATTTAAAAAGCATACGACGCCATTTTTATTGGAATTAAATCACCACTACCATTCGCAACAATCACTCGAGAAACTTCAATTCTTTTAAATAATAAATTAAAAGAAATTTTTGCGACATCATTCAGTTTGAAATGAGGTCAAATATATTTTTCACTAAGAGATTCTTTGCTTGCATGATGATATGAAATGTTTTGGTTCTATATTTAAAAGAGAGGAATATTATTACATATGTAGTATTAATTGTTTGAAATATAAATTTATGTTTGCAAACGATAATGAAAACTAGCGTGCCAACACGATAGCCAAATTTAGAGTGTAAATGTTTATAATTGAATTAATATTGTTTTAGGCGACTTTTTTCCTGTTGAACACAAATAGTGTGTGGAAGCTGGCAGAGGGACAGATTCTGTTACAAACCTACTTGTTTTTGTTTTAACTTATCATAAAACAAACAAAATAATTTTTAATCACCAAGTTATGTGGTCCTTGATTTGTTTTTCAAACATATTATGAAATAAAACAAAAAGTTACAAAAAATACATTACTACCTTTAACATAGCGTAATATCGTGAATACACACACAATTTTTAAGCAACTCATAAAAAAACCCGGCAAAACAAATGAAAAAGATCGGTGCCAGATATATTTTTATCAGAATGCACATATTTACTAAATGCGAACTGTTTTCTGCGTTAATATATGGGTATAATAATATGGGTTCTTGGGGGGAGGGGTGCCGCGGTTGCACGCCAAGCTCTGAGCGCAGGAAGTGTTAAATTCATATTTTTAAATAACTAATTTTCCAAAACCGAAATTTTTCATAGACTTGTTTTGAGTACACTTTCTATTAATTTGTTTACCTTATTTTTAAAGGATTGAAAAGTATTAAAAGAAATTTTTATACGTTATAATGTAATTTTTGTTTCGTCAAAAAAAATTTCGCACTAAATCTACAAGATGTTTTTTTAGGCCTGATAGGACTGTGATGTGTCCAACACTCAATACCTTCAACAAAGAAAAGGAAGTAAAGAAGGTAGAAGAATATAAAACTATTTATCGCCCTTTTACTTGACAACACTTTCCCCCGGACGCTCGAAAATACAGCAAATAAATATAACTGAAATAGTTAAAGAATTTGAGATAAAACAAAAGTAACATTAAAATTTTAGCTGCATTACTATGACATAAAACAGGGGTCGTAGTGGGACAATGCAAAATTTCAGGACAAACATTTAAGAAAATATCAGGACATTTTCAGGACATTATTTATGTAATAAAATACAGTAGAATTTCAAGCAACGATTTTACTAACACTGCTATACACGGTTCATACACTTGTTAGGGGTGGGGGGAAATCAAGCCTTACTCAAGTACTATTAAAAAAAAATTCAAGAAAATTAAAAAACTACAAATTACTACCAGCATAATATCTGAATACTGAAACCGTATCTAAGCTGACTCTCCATTTTTTGTGTGTGAAACTAAAAAGTAATTAGAAATAAATCCCAGTATAGGCCAAAGTAATAAAAATGCTTAAAAAAAGTTTCAAAGAGATAAAAATATTTTATAACATTCCAGCTAGGTCTTGTTATCACAAGCTCATGACGCACGGATACTTGATCAGAAGAAAATATTCTGGTTGGCCCAACTTAGATTGAACAGGAGCTATGTAAATAACGAAGTCTTCCGATCACATGGAGCCAGAGAACTGTCAATCATTACGAGGTAATGCGACGTCATAGGTGGATTTCGTGAAAATTACTAGGCCGCAAAATAAGTAGATCAAGAGCATTTATTAGACATTTGGTCAGGAGAAGATTACCTGGAGGATTACACTGGCCGTTGGCCGATATTTGAAGAAAGCTTAGTGTATCCTAATCTTAATTAATCTTCAAATTTTAATAAATTTTTTACCTTCTTATTATTAAAATTAAATATTTAAACTTGCTTTTTATTGAAATTTGAGTGTAGTTTTCGTTTATATATACCGAGAATAAAAGAATTTTTTTTCGGTTGCGTTAATGTCGTGTAAAATTTGGGGTATCAGTGTAAAAGCCGATCATTATTTTAAGTGCTATGTTTAGAAGTATAGATTTAATAATATTATATTATGTAACCAAAAATAGATATCACTTGCGGTTTCACTTGCATTGGCAATCGCGTGAGAAAATTTTGATATCCGATTTTGAAAATACCGACCGAGAGGGAATGTTTTTGTCTTACTCCTGTTTTTTGACACAGAAGGAATAACAACAAAAAATGCTAAAATAGCCGCCGATGGTTGAAAAATTAGATGTTTATACAGAACTAGTAGTAGATTTTAACACTCAAATTTTCCGAAAAAAGGTCGCCTTCCCCTTTAAAATAATCGCTTTAGTAAGCTAAATAGTCTCCAGCGGCGGCCCTGTAAACGTATCAAACCAATTTTGTTTCGCTAAAAATTACATGGGAGAGGGGGGGTTCACAGGGGCAGGTTATTTCTCTTTTCTATCGACCGATTGACGATGAAAAACGAACAAAATACCAAAGTCGGTCATTTCTTGGGAAATCAAACAAAAAAAAAATCAATATCCCCGCGAACATACCGAATTTAATAACTTTTTTTTTATTAAATATGGTTTATTGTTAATTCTTGGCTAACGAGCACTTGAGTACTATTTTACGTTAAACAGTAACCTCCTTATTTTTGTATGGCAGACGTTAAAAGAACTTGTCTTTAGTTTCAATTAAAACACAATAGAATTCACTCAGCAACAACAAAAAAAATCCTAAGTAGCGGGCCTTGACATCAATCACAGGCCATCGTAATTTTTTAAAGTGCCTAAAATTTGGTTGACTGATCTGCCCTGAACTAAAACAAAGAAAGAAACGGTACCTGATCCTACGACGATTACGCTATCAAATAGTAAATATTACGAGGAGTTGTGGTTTAGATGATCGATTTTCTCAGAGAAAAAAAACTTTGAAAAAAATCCCAAGACACTACTGGCGATAACTAGCAAATATTACTATGCGCTGAGGCTGGTTGACATCTGATCATACCTAGAACTATAAAAGGAACACTAACCTACTGCGATCACGCGGCTACTTAGCAAATGTTACAAGTCATCGTGGGTAGGTTAAGTTTAGTTCCCGCACGAATAAAAAAAAATTGATTCGAATTTGAGCCTTTTATTTCCAGAACCCATTGTTTGGATTAAAAAAAAATCCTATTAAAACCATCGGAATTGTTTTTCAAGGCCGAAAAACGATTTTTTTATAAAATGCTAAAAGTCACCAATATCAAGAGCAAAACAAATCTCAAAAATAAAATTTGCTGTAAATATGGAAGCTTATCCGTAGTTTTGACTGTGTTTCCTGAACTCCGTAGTTTGATACCCTCGTCCGTAGAAACTACGGACAATTCGTAGTAGTTGACAGGTATGAAATTATGTTTGTTAGTACTTTTTAAAAATTTCAGGAATTTCAGGACGATGTGTGAAAATTAAGGACATTTCAGGACACAAATTTTTTTTTCAGGAATTTCAGGAAAATCAGGACGACTACGACCCCTGCATAAAACAAATATCTAAAATGGGTTGTACAATACAGAATTAGATTGTAGACTTTGCAAGATGTAGTTAAAAAGAATTTGTTTAGACATAATTTAACATCCTTCACATAAACAAAACTAGCTTTGTTTTAGTCAATCCCGCTCCTGCTTAAAATCATAAATTTTAACAATACATAGCTTTGTTAATTTATAAAAATTAATTTTTAAACGGAAAAGTAATTTCTTTAAATTCGGATCTTTAGCAAAATACATTACCCGTTGGTAAACAGAAAATGATTAAACTAAAAAAAGTCTATGTTCAATGCGGAGTGATTGAAATTATACTGTGCATTTTATTCATAAATTTGATTTAATTTCACTTACCTAAATCTCGCTGAAAGCTGCTTTCTCGCCTTGGTAAGAAATTATTTCGTCTTGGTGTCATCTTGTCCTAGTAGAAAGTTCTCAAAAGACACAAAACGGAATAGACGTCTTTGTCCAACAAAATCTCAATACAAAAGTATTCACTCAAATGCGGTGTTTCCTCCTGTTTCCTTTCCACTCCCTGACTCATAATTTCTCTTTTTAATTTCCTTTTTTTCTCTACGCCAAAAATACGAGTTAGCGTGACGTCACTTTGGCATTACATTACTCGCGCAACAAGGCGGCAAAATAAATGCGCCAATTCATCGAATTTGAGTTTTTAGCTAGGTCTTTGGCGATATAATCACCAATTAAATGTTCAAGGAATGAGATTACGTCGTCCGTATATTTTGCACAAACTTTTTTGAGGTTTTAAAAATAGACATAATATACTTATATATATAGTTTTATATAGATAGAATATTAAATCATAAATAAGACAAAAACAACTTTTTCTTTCAAAAGGAAAATAGTTACAATCCTATAAATGTTATTTTGTAACATACATAACAATAACAGGATTTGAACTATTTTCATTTTTAAAGAAAATGTTGTTTTTGCTTTATTTATGGCATGATATTCTTTTATACACTGCCTGACATTCGGCGTGAATTGTAATATTGCCGATTCGCGGTCTAGGATGTTGAGTTGAGGCTTATTTTTACCTTTTTTCTTGTCATACTCAGTTTAGAAAACACCAAGTACACCCGAAAGTGTTTCCTGAAATCCTCACCAGGTACCAGTCTGGTACAACCTTCAGTAAAGTTTTATACTTCCTTGAGAATGTAGATTCGCCAAATGATGCGAAAAGGGGCCAAATTTGAAATTTATTTTCCGACCGATTAAAAGACGATTTATTATCCGGAGAATAATTTTCTTTACGATTCTAGGAAACAGACACAATAACATTTTGAGCCAACAGAGTGAGCAACTTTTCGATTCAGTGTTTCGTAATGAAAAAAAACAAGTAGGTTTGTTACAGAATCTGTCACTTAAACCGCTTCCACACAACATTTGTGCTCAACAGGAAACAAACTATTTATACACCTCAGAAAGAAATTCGCCAAACAGAGCCTTTAACTAGTTGTAATTAACCATTTAAACGATAAAATTAATTATTTTCATTAATCTTCTTTCTCAGATTTAAAAAATTAGACTTTATAGTTTGCTTAATTTGCTTGAAGTTCGAAGAACAATAATGTAATCTTTTTTTTAATAAATATCTTTGTGTCGCCACAATTTACCATTTACATTTCTTTCGAAAATTCAGTCATTTATCGTTTGTTAAATTAATTTACAGTTCGAAAAATATATAATTAGTGCAATTGATGCTTTAAAAATAAAAGCGAAACTTTGCATATTTTTTATGCCAAGTTAGAATTCTCTATGCATCTTTCTTCATACATATATAATAAACCATCAAAAGAACTCTATTGTGATAATACAACAATCCAAACTGAATTATATCACATAAATAAATATTTTTATTTTTATTTCAAATAAAGTTTCTCGTACGTTTAACGAAATGGCAACAGTGAAAATATTGAATAAAAATGGAATTTTCATGTTATTTCAATGTAGATTAAATTTTTAGTTATTTAAATTTAAAATAAACTTCTAATTTAAATTTTTTAATGAAATTTAGAATGTAGCTTAATCTGATTTTTTGCTTCAAAATGACGTATCGCACTTGTCTGTGGGACTTGTGGATGGCAACAGTGAAAATATGAATAAAAATGAAATTTGCATGTTATTTCAATGTAAATAAAAAAAACTAGTTATTTAAATTTTAAATAAACTTCTAATTTAAATTTTTAATGAAATTTGGAATGTAGCCTAGTCTGATTTTTCGCTTCAAAATGACATATCCCATTTGTCTGTGGGACTTGTGGTTCTTTCTGTGAAAGTGGGTGACAGACGGACGGACTGAACGATTATAATACCTTCCAGTTTTTTACGTTATAAACGTAGTGTGGAAGCTAAAACCGACTTAGCATATGAATCGAACAATCAGTGATTTATTGTGGTTTCTCTCCCGCCCAATTATTCATTTCGAATCATTCTTTCTTTTATTGTTTTTTTAAATGGCAGCGTCAGTGAAACGAAAAGTTTTAAATTTAGGAAAAAAAGTACGAATTATTGGAGAATTTCTAAAGATAAGAAAAAAGATGATTGCGACTATTCACCGATGTTATCCCAAAATATTTGTTTACTGTGCAAATCTTACGGCAATGCATCATTAAAAAATAATTAATATTTTAAAGAAGTTATCCAACCGTTATCTCACGTATATTACTTAAATTTATTAATTTTTTTTATTTATGAGACGTCGGGGATTCGATATAAAGTAGAATAAAAGAATATTACTTAAAATTTTGAATCGTTTGCATTGTTGAATCAGTGTTTTTAAATCAATTTACGTACATTGGATAAAAAAATTTATAAAAAGTTTGCACCATATTAATTATTTTTACTCCACAAATTGTTTTAATTATATTTTTTTTAGAACTTTCAAAAAACTTTTTTGAAACTTTAGAAATCTAATGAATGAAATAAATGAGAAGACTAACATTGGTCCGTCGAGCCGGATGGCCTGCGCGCAGGTTCTTAAAAAAGAAACCTAAGGAGATACGTTGCGATGAATTTGAAAATTTTCAAACTTTAAGTAATGAGGATAACTATTTTTTATGAGGAAATTTCATGAGGAAAAAAATAGAGGTAAGAGGATGTCCCTTGATTTACTTTGAAAAATCGAGTTAGTTTTGTTTTGAAAAAAAAGTTTAGTTTTTTTTGTGGAAAACTGGAATACCACCTCAATGTCTCTGGAACTGTCTTTAAAAATGAGGAATTGGGTTTAAATATGCCAAAAAAACCCGAAAGTGTAGATTTAAAAAAATATATAATTTAAATGTATTTAAGTAATTTTTTGAGTTTTATAGTTTTTGTTTGGTTTCGGTTGGGCAATTAAATTTGGTTACTGTGTGTTTTATTACAATTTAATTAATTTAAAATTGTTTTAAGGTTCCTAGTATAGTGTGTTAACTGTTTTTGACTTTTTTTAGTATTTTTACGTGCGTTTAAAATGGCTTTGCCGAGATATAAAAAGAATGAGTTAATAATGATTGCCGAGGAACTTGATATATCAGTGTCAGGCAAACCGACTATTTATTCGCTTAGAGAGGCTATCGAAAGTAGCGATATTTTCAAAAATAAACGCGAACAGTTCGATATAGTTGCAGAAACGGTACTTGAGGAATTGGAAACCCAACGTGTGCAAGAGGAGACCCAACTTGAAGTAGATAAACAAAAAAACCACTAACAAAGTTGAATCTTTTGATTTAGAAAATTTAATAAGAAGCGTTAAAACTTTATCCATTCCTTTGCCAACTAGGCCGGAGAGCTTTAACCTTTTTTTCCATAGCCTCGAAAGAGCTTTTTTAACTAAAGACGTGCCCGATAATCTAAAAGCCGAAATATTATTAAATATTTTGGGTGAGAAGGCTGCGAATTTTTTGGTGTACTTAAGTGTCGACGATTTAAAAAATTATCCTAAGCTGAAAGAAACTGTCTTAAAGGAATTTCAATGTTCACCACAAGAAGTGGTAATTGGCTTCCGTAAAGCACAGAAATTTCCTAATGAAAGCTATACGCAATTTGCTACCAGACTTTGCGCAACATATGACTATTATTGTCAATTACGTAAAGTAGAGGATTTTAAAACGTTATTTGATTTGACGATTTCTGATAAGTTATACAGCGCTTTAGATGGAGAGTTAAAAAGCCATATTGGTGTCTTGCAAGGTGAAGCGTGGTATAGGCCTGCAGAGATGGCTAAATATTGTGACATTTATCAAAATTCGAAAAGTAAACCTAACAAAAATGACTTTCGACAAAACAAATTCGCAAAAAACAAAATTGAAAATAAACGGTCATAAAAATGTGGCTAGTGTATTTTTATCCGATGTAAAAAATGATTCATCATGTCCTGTATGCGAACAAAATAAAAGGCATCCTATGTATTTTTGCCCTAAATTTAAGCAACTATCAGTGGATGATAGAATTCAGGTAGTCAAAAAACTACATCTTTGTTTTTTGTGTTTGAAAGGAAATTGCGGAGTTTCTAAATGCAAAAATAAACCTTGTAGAATATGTTCAAAAAGACATAACGTTTTGATTTGCCTTTCAAATGAAAAAATCGAAAACGATTCTATGTGTGTAGAAAATAATTCGAGGTCACTAGATCCGAATGCTGTGGTATTCAATCCAACCGCCACACAAAATACGCTGGCGCCTAACCAAGGACAAAGTCCAGGAGTTGGATTATTCGAAAATGCTAATGCAGCCGTTTTCGCCTTAAATAAAACCGAAAAAAAATAAAACGGTTATTTTGAGTACAGTAAAATGTTATATTAGAGATGCATTTAATGCTTACCATGAGATTAGATGTTTGCTCGATGTCGGTTCAATGACTCATTTATTAAGTAAAAAATATGCAGATAAATTGCAAATTAAGAAGGAGAAAATAAACGTTTTAGTAACGGGATTAAATGACGCCTCCGTATGTGTTAAAAATAGTGTTAATGTAGAAATTTCAAATGCGGATGGAAGTTACAAAAAAGGATTAAATATGCTTGTAGTGGATAAAATAACCAATTTAACCCCAGTTCAATATTTAAATGTGGAAGGATTAATCCCTATTAATATTAATTTGGCTGATGATACATTTTATGTACCAGGACCCATTGATTGTTTATTGGGTGCAGAAATCTTTTATGAATTAATGCGTAGTGGGCAAATTTATAGTAAAAATTCTAATCTTATTTTCCTAAATACAGTATTTGGTTTCGTAGCTTCGGGAAGTAGTAGCTGTGCAAATAGCGAACCTAAGTTACATTGTGGATTAATTAAAGGAGATTTAAATGATACTTTAAGGAAATTTTGGGAAATAGAAAATGTTGAGGTAGAGCGAACTAAAAGTAAAGAGGCTATCTTGTGTGAGGAACACTTCGAGAAGACGCATTCAAGAGATATTGATGGCAGGTATATTGTAAAAATGCCACTTAAGGCTGACCCAAAATGTTTAGGGGATTCGAGGGACATTGCTCTCAAACGATTGGATGCACTGTGGATAAGATTAGCAAAAGATTCTAATTATCTAAAACTTTACAAAGACTTCTTAATCGAATACGAACAGTTAGGGCACATGAAAGAAGTCACCTTTGAGGACAATGAGAACACTACTTATTATATGCCACATCATGGTATTTACAAACCAGAAAAATCAACCAGTAAGATGCGTGTAGTTTTCAACGCCAGTAACCCGACAAACAACGGAATTTCTTTAAATGCGTTGCAGTATAATGGAGGACTAGCTCAAGAGGACTTGTTTGCTATCATGCTGAAATTCAGAGAGCATCCATATGCCTTTACTGCTGATGTCAAGATGATGTACCGTCAGATACTAATGCATGAGAGTCAACAACCCTTACTCAGAATTTTGTGGAAGGACAGTCCTACTGATCCTGTGAAAACCTTTGAGCTTAAAACTGTGACCTATGGAACAGTGAGTGCACCATTCTTAGCAACAAGAACACTACTGCAGCTGTCACGAGATGAAGAACATAATTTTCCTTTGGCGGCGCCGGTCCTGAGATCCAACTTTTACATGGATGATGTCCTGGCCAGCGCACCGTCTTTAGAAGAAGCTAGGGAGCTCAAGAGTCAGCTTTCCGGTATGCTTAAAAAAGGAGGTATGCAGCAGCATAAGTGGAGTGGTAGCCATCGAGAACTGTCTTCAAACGATGATGGAGGATACGACTTCGAAAATCTCATCGAGACAAAGGCCCTTGGAGTGTCCTGGAAGTCGCAAGAGGACAGCTTCGTGTTCCGAGTGCAAGTAAAATTGAAGGACTCCTACACCAAAAGATGCGTCCTTTCAACCATTGCTAGACTTTTCGATCCATTGGGGCTACTAGGTCCAGTAGTCGCCAAAGCCAAAATCTTCATGCAGAGCTTGTGGAGTCTGCATATCGACTGGAACGACGAGTTACCTTCCGAGAGCGCCAGAGAATGGCACCAGTTCCTTGAAGATTTTAACAGTGTCAACAACATTTCTATTGATCTGTGTATTGTGACCAATAGTGTAACAAGATTTGAACTTCACGAGTTCGCAGATGCTTCGGAGAAGTGCTACGGGGCAGTGATTTACTGTCTATCATATTCACTAGATGGACCACCAGTAGTGAAGATAGTGACGAGCAAAAGCAGAGTCAGCCCGGTCCAGAGTGTCTCGATCCCTCGTCTCGAGCTATGTTCTGCCGTCCTACTGTCAAAGCTGATGAAACGAGTCGTGACTGGCTTGCGATGGAATTCACCTACAACCTACTTTTGGAGCGATTCTACAATCGTCTTGGCGTGGATCCGGAAGGAGCCTAACACGCTGAAGAACTTCGTGGCAAATAGGGTTGCCACCATTCAACAGTTGACTTCTGAGGAGCAATGGCATAAGGTCCCTTCAGCCCAGAACCCGGCTGACCTTATATCCAGAGGTCTTGACCCTTCGAGCCTACACCAAAGTTCCTTGTGGTGGACTGGACCTCCATTCTTGTCCACTGGGGACTGGCCTTGCAGTGAACCGCCAGTACCTGTGAGTTCCATTGAAGCAATCCAGTCTGAGTGTAAGACTCATAAACTAGTGATATCGAATGACTTCGAACATTCATGTTGTAATGACTCTAAACTTAACAATAGTGACTCTAATTATCTTGTTTATCTTAATACTAATGTGAGTAATTTTGTGCATGATATAATTAATTTGAGTAATAATTATAATCGTTTAATTAGAGTATTAAGTTACATTTACAGGTTTCTAAATAATTGTAGATCAAATTGTCCTAAGATTTTTGGAGACTTAAAAGTCAACGAAATAAAACAAGCAGAAATTAAGCTTGTTAAAATGGTTCAAAGTGTAGAATTTAGCAAGGAAATCAAGTTCCTGAAGGAAAAGGGCTCAGTTAATTCTGATAGCCAGGTAAGAAATTTATGTCCTTTTTTAGATAAAGATGAAATCTTGAGAGTTGGTGGAAGACTCACCCACAGTGATTTAGAATTTGATTGTAAGTTTCCAATACTCTTACCAAAAAATCACAGATTGTCATACTTAATTATTGAATACTTCCATTTAAGGAATTTGCATGCTGCACCACAATTGTTGTTATATCTTATACGACAGAAATTTTGGATTACAAATGGTCGTAATTTGTGTAAGAGAGTAGTTCATTCATGTGTTGTATGTTTTAAAGCAAAACCTGTTACTTTGGAACAGTTAATGGGAGATTTACCTAAAGATAGAGTAACACCAAATTATCCCTTTAGCGTGAGTGGTGTAGATTTTGCAGGCCCATTCTTAATTAAATATCGCAATCAGCGCAAAGGTGTCTTAAATAAATTATATGTCTGTATTTTTATATGTTTTGTCACCAAAGCAATTCATCTTGAAATTGTGTCTGACTTAACGAGTGAAGCATTTATTGCCACTCTAAAGAGGTTCTTTGCAAGGAGAGGCAAGCCTCTAAAATATATTCAGATAATGCTAAAACCTTTGTAGGTGCAAATAGAGAAATTAAAAGATTGCTTGATATTGTAATTAAACAAGATGATACTTTATCTGGGTATTTAAGCTCAGAAGGAATTGAATGGAAATTCATTCCCCCTCGTTCACCTAACTTTGGAGGCCTATGGGAGGCTGGGGTGAAGTCCTTCAAGTACCATTTGAAACGTGCAGTTGGTACCGCGAGTCTAACTTATGAAGAATTTTTAACGGTTACAAATCAAATTGAGGGAATTCTAAATTTCAGACCGTTAACACCATTGTCTTCAGACATTGAGGACTTGAATGTTTTGACCCCGGCTCATTTCTTAATTGGCAGGCTACTCAATACAATAGTGGAACCAGATATTTCTAATATAGATTCAAATAGATTAAAATTGTTTCAAAGAGTAACTAAAATTGTCCAACTTATTTGGAAACGTTGGCATCTTACATATTTGAGTCATTTGCAAAATAGAACAAAATGGTAAATTACTAAGACTAATATTAAAATTGGTGATTTAGTATTAATAAAAGAAGATAATGTGCCAAGTTTTAAATGGACTGTTGGTCGTGTTGTAACCCTTTATCATGGTAATGATGGTAAAATTAGAGTTTGTGAGGTGAAAACAAATTTGGGTATCTTTAAGAGGGATTGTCAGTCCCATAGAGCTAATGCATTAGTTTTCTAATCACACTTTCCGCAGAAGTATTGCTTAGCCATGTTAGCCCTTTTTTCCCAGGTATGAGAATCAACATAACATCGAAATGAAACAAATTTTGAAACGAAAATGTTATCTAGTTATTTAATTATATATTTTTGAAGTTTTAAAATGTCAAAAATACAGCAGATGGCACCACTATTTTAAAACTTTATCAATTATTAATTAAATAACCGGATGTTATTTTCTATTCAATTTTGTTTTAAATTGATGTTTTGATGATTCTCATGCCTGGTGAAAATGGGATAACATGACAAAGCAAATCTTTTGCAAAAATTGTGATTTCCAAACTAATGCATTATCTCTATGGGACTGACAGTCCCTCTTAAGAGAGGAATCTCAAAATTGTGTAAATTACCAATTGAGGATTGAGTTAAATTTTTGTGTATTAGTACTTGTGTATTGTGAATTATAATTATTTGAAATTTAATATTTCAAGGCGGGCGGTATGTTGCGACGCCCACGCCATCTGTCAAGAGTTTTGTGTATTACAAGAGTTATGTAATTGTATGCTATTGATGGAAAAATAAATGAGAAGACTAACATTGGTAAACAAATGCCTTGTGCTCTTCAAAGTAATGTTGGTAAACAAATGCCATGTGCTCTTCAAAGTGATTTATGTAAACAAATGCCATGTGTTAGCGAGATGGTTGAAAAAGAGACAGTTTCTGTTCCTTTGACATATTTTGACAATAGTGTTAGTAAACAAGTGAAGAAAATACCTGATTGTATTTTAAAAAGCTGTTTTGAAAGACATGTTTTTGCTTTTTCTCTCTATATTAAAAAAAAGTAAGCTCTTTTAAAGTGTCCGGAGCCATAACATGATGACATATTGATGTTAGAAATCCAAATTTTTTGGAAGGTGTGTCTCCCTTATGCCTCGACCTAAATTTTTTGGTTTTTCAAATTTCCAATTAGTTTTTTAATTAAAAATAAAAATTAATTTTTCTCTATGTTAAAGTATAGGATTTGAAAGTGTCAGCAGCCATAACATGATGAAATATTGATGTCAGAAACCCAGGAAAGGTGTGTCTTCCTTATGCCTCGATGCCCACTTATTTGTTTTTCAAATTTCCAATAAGTTTTTTAATTAAAAATTACAATAAGTCAGCCACAAAAAAAAACTTATTCCTTTTCTGCAAAACGGCCACAGAAAATGATCAGAAATGTGTGATTTTGTTACGTTCTTTTTAAAGAACAGTTGCTCTCTTTTATGTTCTTTTAAAAAGAACAGTTCTTTAACTTGTTCTTTTTACATTGATTTTGTGTTTATATGTAGAAAAGGTTTACAGATTTTTTTTAAAAAATGATTTGGCCTTAAAATATATTATAGCAAGATAGAAGGTAATAGATATATAGAAGGATAGATAGATAGAAGATAGATAGAATAATATATAGATAGAAGGAAAATAGATTAAAATTATGTAAAAAAAAGATAGTAAAAAAAATATGACAAAACTACTTTAAATTAACATTTAACATAACAATCACTCTAATAAACATTTTCAATAAACAAACATTTTTATACCAAAATTATTTAATAGCAAAATTATTTTATTTAATTCTGCTTAAGTGGAATCACAAAATTTCCCTTTTTTTATAAAACAGTTTTTTTTTAATTTTCAGAACTGATGAGTCCCCTAGTCTATTGAAAAATAGATAGTATATTTGGACTTAGATTTGAGTTACGTAGTAGATAAGGGTATACAATCTGAGCTTTACGAGTTAGTTAATACTTACAAACCCACTAAGCAGAAAACTTTAGATTTTTAAATGCGTATTATACTGTCAGATGACATCCCAGTTATACATAAACCACGAAAGGTATCATTTCAAAAACAGGAAATTAAAGATGATCAAATTAAATCATGGTTGGATGAAGGCATAATCAAACCTAGTATGTCGAACTATGCTTCACCGGTGGTGTTAGTTAAGAAGAAGGACATTGGTCACCGGTTATGTGTAGACTTCAGACAGGTTAATAAGAATATAATTAAAGATTGTATTCCCTTACCTTTAATTGAAAATTGCCTAGACGTTCTTGAAGATAATTCTGTATTTTCTTTCCTTGATTTAAAGAACGGATTCTTACAGGTAAAAATTCACAAAGACGATACCAAATACACTAGCTTTATCACACAGAAGAATCAATATGAATTTCTACGTTGTCCTTTTGGATTAAGTTCGAGTCCTGGCGTATTTCAGCGATATATTTATAACATTTTTCAAGACTTGATTAATGACAAAACGCTTGTGATTTATTTGGATGACATCCTCATTCCGGCAAAAAGTGAAACAGAAGGACAGGAGAAGCTGAAACGCGTACTCAAAGTTGCTGCTGATTATGGTTTAGAATT
Source organism: Oedothorax gibbosus (assembly GCA_019343175.1). Classification (NCBI taxonomy): domain Eukaryota; kingdom Metazoa; phylum Arthropoda; class Arachnida; order Araneae; family Linyphiidae; genus Oedothorax; species Oedothorax gibbosus. The sequence goes on along the minus strand of JAFNEN010001606.1, from coordinate 8,571 downwards.
AAACTTAAGAAAGTGTCAATTTTTAAAACGCAAGATCGAATTTCTTGGATATATAATCGAACATGGAACCATCAAGCCATCATCTAACAAGACTGCTGCAGTGAAGAATTATCCTCGACCAAAAAGTGCTAAACAGGTTCAACGTTACTTAGGCTTAACAGGATATTTTAGAAAGTTCATACCTAATTATTCAAGAATTGCAAAACCTTTGAGTGATTTACTTCGTAAATATGTCGACTTTCATTTTGGACCAGAACAAATATCTGCCTTTGAACAATTGAAAGACATTCTCTCTAAAGGACCAGTCTTACATCTTTTCAAACAGGGTTCAAGAATGGAGTTACACACAGATGCCAGTAAAGTTAGTTTCGAATCAATATTGCTGCACGAAGACAGTTCTGGAGAACTCCACCCCATTTACTACTATAGCAGGAAGACTTCACTTCAAGAAGAAAAACTATCTAGTTAGGAGTTGGAAGTTTTGGCGATCATATCTTCATTGGAAAAATTTAGTAACTATCTGTTAGGTTCAAAGTTTAATATTTGTACAGACTGTGCAGCTTTTAAACAAACCATGGATAAGAAAGATATAACTCCTAAGGTAGCTCGTTTTGCTTTATTCATGCAAGATTTTGACTACATCATCAAACATCGTACTGGTACACAGATAAAACATGTTGATGCTTTGAGTAGAATTTCAGTTTTATTGACCACCAGATCACAAGAAGAGTTGACGACAAAAATGGCAGCTGCTCAAGATGAAGATGAACATGTCAAGATGATTAAGTCTTTCGTCCAAAAAGAAGAGGACAATGAACATGTAGTAAAACAAGGAGTTTTATACAAGTACCAGGATGGTCGGGAATTGCTTGTTGTACCCCAAGCTATGCAAACAGAAATTGTTCCTGAAGCGCACAACAAAGGACATTTCGCATCTGCAAAGACAGAAGATCTTTTGAAAAGAGAATTTTACTTTCCTCAAATGAGAAAACAAGTTGAAAACGTCATCAAGAATTGTGTCCATTGCATTCTATACAACAAGAAGAGAGGAAAAGCAGAAGGTTTTTTGAACCCTATACCTAAAGGTTAGGTTAGGTTAGGTTTTGAATTATCGTCGCACTAGAGCTACACGAGGGCTATTGGCGACGGTCGTCGTATTTTAGAACCACAGTCAAGTGACGAGCCGACACCTGAATAGGCACCCAACGCAACCGTTAAGGGCGTATACCTAAAGAAAACGTCCCTTTGAATACTTATTGCGATTTTATTGGACCTCACGCTTCTACGAATAAGAACTATCAACATATTTTCACGGTCATTGATGCATTTACGAAATTTACCTGGCTGTACCCAGTAAAATCCACTTCAGCTAAAGAAGCCATAGACAAACTCTGTATTCAACAGACAACATTTGGAAACCCTTCACGTATCATCTCAGATAAGGGATCAGCGTTTACATCAAATGAGTTCAGAGAGTATTGTCAAAACCAGAACATCGAACACGTGTTAATTACAACTGGAGTTCCGAGAGGAAATGGACAAGTCGAAAGACTGCATGGAATTCTTATTCCCGTTCTTTCCAAGTTATCTACCCAGCTAAAAAAATCAGCAAAAAAACTGCATGAAAAATGCAGAAATGCAGGTTTTTTGAAGAGAAATGAAGGTTTTATGAAGAGAAATGTTTTCAGCATTTAACCTGCAGTTATTATATGGGTACGGTGCTGAAAAATTCAGCAAATAAATTTCAGCAGGAAAACTGCATGTTTTGGATGAGAGATAAAGCTTTTATGCAGGAAAATGTTTTCAGCATAAAACCTGCAGTACTTTTACAGGTATTATGATGAAACATTCAGCAACTAAATTTCAACACAAAAACTGCTTCTTTCGGAGAGAGATAAAGATTTGTTGTTGTTGTTGCCAATCCCCAAAGTCCAGCGGGGCTAGACTAAGTCCATGAAGTTAAAAACCCTGAGGAAGTCCAGGACCAAAAAAGGTCTTTCGAGTATATCATGATGGGTGAGTCCAAGGCACTCCAAGATGTGGGTTGGAGAAGCTTGCTCTGAGGAGCACTTAGTGCATGCGTCGAAAGTTCTCAAACCATCTGAGAAGGTCATAGTTCTGAGGTGTCCACTTAGAAAACGGGTAATTGCGGTTTGTCCTTGTCTGTCACAATTAAGTACCAGAGAGCCGCCAGGTTGACGGCCCTGGTACCAGTGATGCACTGGGGCAGTGGACCAAATTGTTTTTCCCCTCAACTTGGCTTGTGAATAAGTCTCTGAGTAGGTAAGAGGCTCAAGTGGAGCCATGACTTCACTAGCTCCCGCTTTGGCCAGTTCATCTGCTATTTCATTCCCCTCAATATCAACATGCGATGGGATCCATTGGATGTGGATCTGGTGATCTATGGACAGTTGTTTAAGCTTATTGAGGATAGAAACTCCAACCTTGTCTCTAACACCGGACCAATTAGCCAAGTGCTGGACAGAACTTCTGCTATCAGTTAGAATCCAGATTTCTTTACCTGGAGTAATAGTCGCAATATAGTCAAGGCTTTCGTTTATAGCTATAAGCTCGCTACGGAAAACAGAGCAGCCATCAGGATTCCTTCTCTGAGTTTTTGTAAAGTTACCATTTGAGATGATGAATATTCCACTTCCAGCTCCACCCTTCTCGTTTTTACTGCCGTCAGTGTATATTTTAATGGCGTCTGTTGGGATGTTATTAATTATTTCAAGTGCCAATTGTTTTAGATAAATGGGGAGGTCATCCTGCTTGTTAACATGGACAAGAAGGTTTGTGTGGAAATGTACATTAGTAAGACCGTCAGAAGGATCGATGCATTGAACTAAATGGTGTTGTTCCACGTCTCTTTCTGATAGCTGAGCTCGAGTCACCAAGGAAAATGGACTGTTTCTCTTAAGTCTTTGAACATCACGCCAGCCTCTCAAATAATCAGAAGTTCTATTTCCATCTCCAAGACTATATAGTTTTCCATAGTATTTCACCAAGGAAGCATTTCTTCTGAGATAAAGATTTAATGCAGGGAAATGTTTTCAGCATTAAACTTGCAGTACTTTTAAGGGTATTGTGATGAAAAATTCAGCAACTAAATTTCAACACAAAAACTGCTTCTTTCGGACGAGAGATAAAGATTTAATGCAGGGAAATGTTTTCAGCATTAAACTTGCAGTACTTTTAAGGGTATTGTGATGAAAAATTCAGCAACTAAATTTCAGCAAAAAAACAATGCTTTTGAAGAGAGATGAAGGTTTTATGCAGGGAAAATGTTTTTTTAAAGGTATTGTACTGAGAAATTCAGCAACTGAGTTTCAGCTGGAGAACTGCATGTTTGTAAAACTTTTTTAAGGTGATTTTTTTTATTCTTAAAGAAAACTGCCATTTTTCTGAAGAATGCATCCTAAAAGAACAAAAAATTAGCCGTTTCAGTTCTACATGAAAACAGCAATTTCTCTTAAAATTTTATGCTGAAAAATACCTTTATTTAACCTTATACTTTTTATTACCTTTCTTTAGAGTTTATTTTTTTAACCTATATTTTAAAGTACACTTAAAATACTGTTTTATCTTTAAACTCACATTTCAATAGCACTTAATGTGCAATTTTATGCAAAAAATTATCTAAACTTTCTGAGAAAATAAGGACAATATTTCAAGCAAAGTATTTTGTCTAAAAAACTTTCTGCAGATAATTAATACAACATGTGCATAATTCTTTATAGCATAGAGTTACACATAAAGCCTGCAGGGGCCAAAATCGTTTTCTGCAGCAATGTCGACAAGTGGGTTGCTGCTCAAGGGAAATTACAAACCAATAACTTCCATGGTGCTGCATTATCATACCAGTGTAAACTTTTTTTTGACGACTCTAATGAAGCGTCATTGAAAATAAGTATCAAATGGGTTGACCAGTTGTGAGTTATTTGAAGTTATTTTTTAAAAATGTGTGCGTTAACCCCAAAAATACTGTAAATTTTTGTGCAGTGAATCTTTATCTTAAAATTGCTCTTTATTTTTGAAATTAGTTTTGATACTTTACACTTGTAGTAATTGTATCCCAACTAAAAATTGTTGGAATTATTCGCGGAAAAACATTTAATTTTTAATGTAAACATTTGCAGATTATTAGCAAATTTTGCAGCAGCAAATTAGCTTAATATGTTCAAATCGCAGATCTAGATTTTGTTAATCTGTAACTTCTAAAAATTCAGAAACGATATCAAAGCTATAATTGGCGATTCAAATTCTTTTTTTCCAATTTCCATAGACGTTTTTGATTTGATTTTGCAAAAGAGAAGAAAATAATGCCACCTATGTAAAGAGACAGTAAAATTTAAACGAAAAAAAGCAGATTTAAAAATTCTTTGCTTAATATTTCAGTTTGCTCAATAGCTTGCTCTCACCTTTTTATAGAAAATTTAAAAATAAATTAATCTTAAAGGAATTCTTAAGATATATTTTTTTCTAACTCACAAAATTTGCATCCAATTTATTTATTACCACCTTAGAACAATTAATTAAATCTAATTTAAATATTTTTAAATAAAAATCATAGACAAATTGTACGCAAAATCATGAATCAAATTTATTGACTATAATCGAATCCATGCAGTGTGTAATTTTGTATGTTCTAATTATAAGATATACCATTCCTATTTTTAAAACGCGCTCCAATTTGCAAGCTCCAATAGCGCAGTTGGTAGCGCGCTGAACAGCTACACAAATACCCCCAGATCAAATCCCGTGCTCCTTCTTCCTACTTGGGTTAAATAAAACTTAATTTCAAAATCTTCACTTATCCTGCAGTTTTTTAAATGTTTTTCCAATGAAGGAAATATTAAGGTTTTTTGATGAAGGGAAAATGGAGGCTTTTGATGAAGGAAAAGTGAAGGAACTTGGTACCTAAAACTTCACTTATCCTGCAGTTTTTATAAAGGTTTTTTAATGAAGGAAATATAAAGGTTTTTTGCTGAAGGAAAAATGGAGGTATTTGGAACCTAAAACCTTCACTTATCCTGCAGGTTTTCGAATGAAGGGAAAATAAAGGTTTTTTGATGAAGGTTTTTGGTTCCAAATACCTGCAGTTTTCTTGCAGCTTTCCTTCAATTTTTTTTCAAGGTTTTTTGCTGATTTTCTTAGCTGGGTATTGACGATCCTTCGAAGTGGTTCAAGCATGTGTCTTCAGTCCAGCGAATTTTGAACAGTACAGTTTCCAGTTCAACTAAATACACTCCATTTAAACTAATGATTGGAGTCGAGATGAAGAACAAAGAAGACTTACGAATTAAAGATACTTTACAAGACGAGTGCATCAACTTCATGGAGAGACAGAGAAAAGAATTAAGAGAAATTGACAAAGCTAACATTCTGAAGGTACAAGAGAAGAGTAAGAGTCAGTATGACCGAGTGAAAAAGAAAGCCAATGTCTTCAAGAAAGGGGAATTAGTGGCGATACAACGTACTCAATTTGGTACAGGCCTGAAGCTCCGACCTAAATTCTTCGGACCCTATCGTGTGACTGCGGTCAAGCCTTGTGACAGATACGACGTAGAGAAAGTGGGAACGCATGAAGGACCTAACGTGACATCAACATCGATTGACCTGATGAAGCAGTGGTCAGTCAACTAACTGTGCCTAAAACTGAACTCTAAATCAAGAGACTTGAAAAAAACTTTCATGAACTAAAATTGACTTTTTTAGACTTTTATTATTTCAGTGTCCAAGCTAGAAATAATTTCTTAGAGAGACTCTAATTAATAATTTTTCATTTAATTTTTTTTGCCTTTCACTAAAATTGTCTCAATCTCATGTGTTTTGAAATATTTGACGTTTGTTTTTATGAGAATTTGAATTTCTTAAGAATTTAGTCGTGAGGTCATGCATGTAACCAGGGTTTATATTTTTTTGTGAGAATTTGTATTTCATATACATATAGACTTCTCAGAAAAATCCAATTTTTACTGAAATAACAATTTATCTCTAGTGCACATTTTCTTGTAAATTATATTTATTTTTACTATACAATTCTTTAGAACTTAAAAAACTATTTTAATCACTCAATTTGTTTAACCGGCTTATTTGCAATTGCTGCAACCAGCCTATGCGTTCTCTCAAAGGGGCCCTCTATTACTTATTGTGCTTTTAAAAAGGGCCCTATACTTATTACACTTGGGGCCTGCCCAACAGCGAATTTGGGGCCCCCTGAAAATTATTCAAAAATTAAAGCATTCAACTTTCATATTTATATTAGTGTTCAATGAAATGTGACATTTCAACGATCTTGAATACGCGTGAAATTTGTTTAAACAATTATTTATATGTATATTAGTGTTCAAAGAAATAATTGCGGAATTAATAATAATTGATTAGACAAATTGTTGCCTTTTATATATAATATATAAGGGCCCCATAGGGCCCGATCACCGAATAGGCAATTGAAGACGGCGGTTCCTCTTTAAAATTGAAGGAGCCCCCCAAATCAACCCTTAAAAAAATCTGAATGCTACCTTTTGCTTTACCATATTTTATTCATTAAGAAGGGTATTGCATTAAAAGGGTATAGCAATTTGATACAACAACAATTACGTTGTCTTGGTGAATGTATGGTAAAATTAACCTTTAATTTTACACAAGTTGGTAGCCTATTATAAGTCTCTTGGCCCATTAGTTGTCCATATATTAGACTGAGACGATGCTTTGGGGGGCCCCTAATCCAGGACAGGCCTCACTTGCAGAAAAAGTCTTGATCAGGTCCTGGAGCCCCAAAGGCTGTGCCCAATTGAGATCATATTGGGCCCAATTTTAACAAAATATGTGAACCCCTTTTATATATAATAAACATTAATAGGGGGCTTCAGAGGAAAGTGGGCCCAATTGGTAACAAATTAGCCCAATTTGAAAAATATGTAGGCCCCTTATGTGTAATATATTGGGCCCCAAAGGACAAGTAAGGACCGATGGGAACATATGGGCCTCAATTTGAACATTTGTAGGCCCCTTTTATATAATATATATTAGGGGGCCTCTAGAGGCAAAGTGGGCCCTTGGGCCCGATTGGGAACAAATGAACTGGATTTTTTTTAAAAATTCCCCTTTCACATATAATATATACAGGGGCCCCCATAGGACAAGCGGGGCCCTGGGCCCACTTCGAACTTTCTAGGGCCCCCCTTGCCCTATGGTGGGTACGCCCATGCTGTTGCAGCAGCGTCATCTACGTCAGTAATTACAACAAGTGAGACTGTTTGAGCTACCCTTCAACTTCAAGATGAGTCAAGTATAGGTTCTCCTTTAAAGCACATCAAATCTGTAATCGTAGAGACACTTCTCCAAGCTAGCAATTACTTTCAAGGAAGCCATGTTAGAATACAAAAAAAGAGAAAACTTATGCAGCAAGAAATGGGAAACATTTTAACTACTTTAACTTCTTTAAATAGACTACATATAAGAATTTAAGAATGGAAAAAAATATGCCCATGTCTGTAGGGAAACAGAGCAGAAATGAAACCAGTACATGTGAAAAAACTATATTGAGCTAAGATAGTTTTGACAATTTCAATTCACTGCAAATAGGTTAGGTTAGTTTGAATTATCGTCGCACTAGAGCTACACGAGGGCTATTGGCGACGGGCGTCCTATTTTAGAACCACAGTCAAGTGACGAGCCGACACCTGGGTAGGCACCCAACGCAACCGGTAAGGGCGACATCGTATGCAGCGTTAGGACTTTGAAGGATATTTAACGTGCACTCCAACCACACGGGGTATTATTCGTCGGACATTTTTGGCTGCACGCACCGTTTATAGGTCGGCAGTTATTTAGGCGATGCCCGGACCCGAACCTTCTGCATGCTAGGCGAATGCCTAACCGACTGGGCTCCCCAGCCCCCACTGCAAATAAGAAAGTGGGTCCAGCTCGAGTTTTTGGGCATAAAACTAAAAAGTTATTTCTTGGTATTCTTTCACAAATTGAAGAAGACTTATACACAGCAATATTTTCAAGAGAAAAAGAAAGTTCCTATTTCATTTTCTCTTAACTAGATGATGTTTCGGATGGAGATGCTTCTCAAATTTTTAAAGTCCTTCCCGACCCAGGATTAACCCTCATGGAACAGTATTAGTTCTTATGAAGATTTATATCATCTTACCTGATTGCTTTCTAAGCTATGTAAAAAAGAAATTTTTAAAATTGAGTAATCGAAGCTGTTTTTAAAGCATGACTTATTTTACCCCACTACTGACCTATTTTACCCCACCCCATGGTAAAATAAGTCAAGGGCAATTCCATATGTGACGGAATGACATTTTGAATCGTAGAATTGAAGTAAAACAATTACTACGAAGCTACTTTCAAAGGAAAATTGGTTTATCAGTTTATATATTACTGTTAATGAGGAAAATATAATAAAAAAAGTTTAAAAAAATTTAAAATTAATTTTATTATTTCATTTTTGTCTAACTTCTTTTTATGTGATGGAATGGCATTTTTGTAACCACGACTGTATCCTGATGGTATTAAAAAATGGAAACTTTTGTAAATTAACAATACATTTGA
>JAFNEN010001604.1:0-26056 GCA_019343175.1 Oedothorax gibbosus | reverse complement strand
CTTGGGTTTTTCTTTTATGCTCGTTTTTTTTCTCTTCGGAAATCCAAGAATTGTTTTAGCAGCCCTTTTTTAAGCTTTTTAGTTCAAGCTCTATTTCTTCCAACTCAAGTTTATATGGGCTTCCTGTTATAATTGCTGTTTTCCCTCTTCTTCTACGTTTTTATTTTGAGGTCTTGGTCCAATCATTCGTGGTGGAGGTAGAATTTCTTTGGGTGATATAGAAAATGGCAGTGAGGGACGATAGTATAATAGCCCAAGTCCTTTGTTTCCTGTTGAAGTGGACGGTTGAATAAGTCATCCGCTTGTGCTAGTGTTATCGGTGCCACCATCAGTAGGTAATTCATTCTCTCTCTAGAAATTGTGATGACTGATTTAAATTGAAATTTTTTGGTCAAAACATTTTTCTGGCTAACAGTTTTAATTAAAAACTAAATTTTATACCTACATAACTCAGGCCAATTATTTGTGCCCCAAAAGTAAAGTATTTTTTTTTAATTCAAAAATATAATTATTTGAAATAAAATTTACATTGTTGTAATTGATTACATTTTTTAAATTTTATTACTTATTTTCAATTAAAATAACTTAAACACATTGCAAAAAACATTAATGAAATGGTCGGGTAAAACGGGACACAACCAAAATCAAAATTGTATCCCGTTTTGGGCACCACCAAAGTATCCCGTTTTGCCCGACCGTGATGCTTTTGACATCTTAAATGGCTGACTCCTGAACCATAATTTACTAGCAGAGGCGTTAGCGTGCTTTGGCGGGGCCCCGTATAAAAATTTGTTTGGGGGCCCTTAGGAAGGGTAAATTTTTTCTCACAAAAGAAAAAAATGCATAAAATTAAAAGAAATTTTATCATCATAGTTAACTGTCACTTTTTCCCAAAAATTTTACAAAAAAATTAAAAATTAACATAAAACCCCTCCTTCCCTTTTTTTTCGGCAAACTGTTTTCTAATTCATTTATAGCTGATGATGACTTTATTTTTTCTGTTTCTGCCTCTATGAAAAAATATAGTGACAGGTCTGATAGGCGTTTCTGTCCCATCGAAATTTTTACGTAATTTTTATCAGTTTTAATTTTGAAAAACTTCTTTCAGCAGTTGCGGTTGTGTAACTGGAAGGGTCAAGAATCAAAAGCATGATGTTATTACCTCGGGAAAACCGGATGCAAGACTATTGAATTTTATCAGCAATAATTCAATCAGTTCCTTAATGGAATGAATTTTTTGAATTTCAGATTTAGGCATGTTTTTAGAGCCTTTAATTGGTCATAAAGATTAACTGAGATGTCTTTACTATATTATTTAGCCGACAGTTTTCCGGAAGCGTTTAATATCTCTTCGTTTGAAGAAGACAGGAGTTTTTCCGGTTGTAAATATTTCGAACATACTCAGGTCGCAACGGCTCTGAAATCTTTGTTTAGTTTGAGAAATTAATATATCTAAACAGCAATAGTATACATTGACTCTTTGAAATAGGATTCTGGGTCTGAAATTATCTTATCTTGTGATAACTCATAAAAAAAACGCTTCGTTATCTTTTGCCTTTTGTTCTTAAAAACAGTTTTTACCCTCCACTCTTTTGCTAAATCTTTGGACTCATTTAGCAAACTATTGAATGAATTTTGATTCCATAATTCGCACAGTCTATTCAAAAGATTACTTAATAATACCTGCCAACATTCCTCTAAGCTCTGTCCGTAGTCCCTTCAGCGGGGGCAGGCGATTGTTTACTAATCACTCAAAAATAATTAATTACCGGTTATTTTTCTTTTAAATCGGCCGATTCACGATGGAAGAAAAATCAAGCGCCAAAGTTGGTCATTTAGTGGGAAATTTGTTTGAAACACGTAAAAAGTATGATTTCACTGCGAACCTTTAAAACTTATATTGCATTAAAAAATTATTGTTTTGTTAATTCGTGGTTTACGAGCACTTCAGTTCTATTTTAAGTTAAACAGCAACCTCCATATTTTGTGTATGGCAAACGTTAAATAAATTGTCTTTTGTTTTTCAATTAAAAACACAATAACATTCCCTCAGCAACAACAAAAAATCCTATGTAGTGATGAAGACACAGGCCATCGTAATTTTGGAAACAACAAAGAACCTGAAATTTGGTTGACTGATCTGTCCTGAACTAAAACTAAGAAATTGAACCCTGATCCTATGCCGATTACACTGCCAACTAGTAGATATTACGAGGATTTATGATTGGTTGATCGATTTTTTCAGAAAAAAACTTTTTAAAAAAACCAAAATCTGCTACGATTACGTCTCTAACTAACAAATATTACTAAGTGCTGAGGCTGATGGTTGACAAATCTGATCATAGCTAGAACTATAAAAGGAACACCAACTTACTGCGAATCCGACTCTATAACAAACATTACTTAGGCGCTGATGCTGGTTGACAAATTTGATCTGATCATAACTAGAACTATAAGAAGCAGGCGCGCAGCCAGGGGAGGGGCACGAGCCCCACCCCTGACTGCGACAAAGTGCCCTTCCATCCAAATTAATTTTCTCAAATTTGTGTAATTCTAAAATAAATGAAATCGAAAAAATGTATTTTAATGCAAAAAAAGCTAATTTGCACAATTTTCTTGCAAAACGAAACCATAAACGTTGCTTATAATCACTTTCCAAAATTAATCATTTGATACGGATTATTATGCTAACGACTGACTAAACGGACGACGGCTTTAAAAAGTTGCTTTTGCCTGTTTCTAGGCTTCTACAACTGAAGTCTGGCATTATAGCCCTCGTGTGCTCTAGTGAGACTAAACAAATTCGGCATTAATCTCCATTCACAGGAAGGAAGGTTGACATTGGAAAAAAAATACTAATAGATAAACTTGCACTAAGGGCAAAAATAAAGGGGACTGAATTTTGTAATTTGATAATTAATCACAAGAGTTTGTGTAGTGCTACTTATTGGTATATCAATCATTATTTGTGAATTTTGATAAACCAGCAAAGATGTTACTTGTATCACATCCATTTCTATTTTGAACCCCACAAAATAAATCCCTTTCAGGAAAAATATTTCTTTTGAATCATCAGTGATCGTTAAATAATAATAAAAAGAAAATAACAAGAACTGTATATATTTTATAAATTATTTAATTTGAAACTTGAAACATGCTTTTGAATTTAAATGTATCTTTTTGGACGAGGGTTTGTTTGGAAACTTTTGAAAAGAAAATTAAAAAATATATTAAAATGCTGCTCTATCCCATAGCTTTTGGAATTCATTCGATTTCTAGGTAGATGAATGAATTTTTAGCTAACATAACTTATAGACATAGTTTTAAAAAATCGCCATTAAAAATTTCATAATCGTATGTCAAAAACGACATAGATATCAGAGATTTGTTGAAAACATTTTACTCCTTTTCACTCATTTCCACAATTTTTTTTTTTTTTTTTGGTTTCGAATATTTTCCCGGGGGTTCCAATTCCAATGAAAGAACTATTTTCGTGCCAATTTTCACAATTTCAGTAATTTTAGTTTCCTCTGGGAATTCTTTTTTATCAACCACTCACTTTCTTAAGCGTTTTTCCCAGCAGTTAAGTTTGTAAAACATTACTGTAAATTTAGTATATTTACAAGTATTTCAAAACTAGCATTTTGGAAACTTAACATTTCAAAATTTCCCGAACCCTTCTCAGATCCTGGGTGTAATCCAGACCCTCAAGAATTTGTGTAAAAGTGCCCTTCTGAAGTTAAGCCCCCTCCTTCAAAAAATCCTGGCTGCGCGCCTGATAAGAAGAACACTAACCTACTGCGATTACGCAGCTACTTAGCAAATGTTACTAGTCGTCATGGGCAGGTTAAGTTTTCTTTCCGCAAGAATATTTTTAAAAAAATGTTGATAAAATATTTGGATACAAAAAACAGGAAAAAAAGAAATTGTTTTTTTTTACTTTTGTCATTTGTGAAATAAAAAAAAAAGGGAAAGTTTTTATTAATTTTTGCTTGCACACGTTGGGGGCCCCGTGGTCCGGGGGCCCCGTATAATTGATACGGCATATACGGCGGTAGCTACGCCTCTGCTTACTAGCAATATTTAAATACATGAAATTGTAGTTAAAAGAGCTATGAGCAAAATTCAGTACTTTCCGGAATTGTGCCGCAGGATAGAGAAGCACGAGGCTGGTTGTTCTGCGATCGGAAAAGAGTACAAATGAAGTAAAAATCTCACTTGAAAACTTTGAAAAAATATTTCTTTACGAAACACGTGGAGACACTTTGAGATATCAACTGAGAATGCTGTCGGTGGTCGGGAACCAGTTTAGCCTTTCTCCGGCGTGATAGCACCACCAGTAAAGATCCCAGGCTCACTACTCCGTTTTGCCCGCCTATCCCGTTTTGGGGTACTCTCCCCTACAGCTTAAAACGATTCGCATGCCAATTAGTTTGAAAAAAAAAAATTCTACAACATTTTATTTATGACACGTAATTAAAAGGTGTTTTTCTTTTTTTGCAGATATAAAGATATGTATCTAATGTTTCTCTTCAATCGGTTTGAAGTAACAAAATTTTTGCATGAGCCGAAGTTCGAGGTAAATATCAGCATACATTATTATATTGAACTTAAATTATCTTGTGAATATCCTATTATACTACCTTGCACTTCTTTTTATTGCATAAATAATGTTATTAACGATTTTCAGAAGTATTTGTTCTTTAAATGTGTCAGCAACCAAAGTAGTGCGCTTAAAACGAAACTTCGCTTTTACGGAAATTTCACGTACTTTCGACTGTTAAAGCCGTTTGACTTACTTTTTACGGTCTTAAACGTTTTTTAAACAAACTCATTTTCAGCTTGTAACCGTTTTCTCCAAAACTTCTTTTCAATGACATCACTTTAGAGACGTGTGTGAGCCATCATTGCATTTTTAAACTTTCAACTGCCGAAATATTTGTCGCTGCGTCAGTACGACTCCTCACTTGTAAGTTAAAGGTTTAAAGTTTGAATAGCGGCTGGATTCAAAACCAGTTCTTGTTGGTTTTTTTTTTAAAGTATGAATATTTAAAAAACAAAACCGTATTTCCACTAAAATCTACTGTATTTAATACAGATTTTTTAAAAAATTTTTATTCTTGGAACTCAGCTACCAGTTTCAAACCGAGATTTTTTTTTGCAGCGTAGGCAACAAATGTTTTTTCGCCACAATTTATGGGATTAATTATTTTTTGGAAAGGTTTGTGAGAAAAAGTTTCAAGAATGGGTAAAGCAGTTTAACTCGTAACCAAGTAGAAAAAAAATTTGCTAACATAACCGAGGAAGTGGAGTCATACTATACCCCAAATTCCAGATTTTAACCTTGACATATTTTTAAAAGATATGGCTAAAAATAGAGAAGCATATTTGAGGTATGCCGTGTTAACCCTCTGAAAGATAGAGACCCTCTGAACAGACGTATAAACTCGTTGCCTGGTTGTCAGGCTTTCCAGCAACACACATAATTTAAAAAATATATATAAATTTAATAATTGTATTAAATTTTAAAATTTAAAGCATAGATAACCATCTAGTACAGAAATATAATTTTTAAAATATTAAAAAAAAAATTCAGTTAAAATTTTAATTTAAAAATCATGCAGTGAAATCAAGTTTACACACCAGCCAATTTGCTTATCCCTCAGAGAGTAAAGTGAAAAATACACCTACAAAAATTATTAAACTTATTAGCGAGATATATATTCTTTTATAGATACAGAAGAGAAACAATGCAAACTGTTTACACTTTTTAAAGAACTGTTGGGGTGCTGTGGTACTAATCGGTTACGGATAAAGTCATCTGGATCTTCCTATAGCGAACTAACTCACTTTTTATCAGTTTTCGAGTTACTATATTAAATAATGGTTCTAAAAGGGCATATCACACGAGTGAAAATTCTCCAACCCAATACTCAATTCTACCATATCTCCAACGCAAAACTCAAAAGTTGGATGTAATCTGTCGTCTGCTGTGGAAGTGGATGTTGAAGAAAGTATCTTAAACATCGACAACCTCACACAACCTGTTCGATCCAACCCAATATTTGAACCAGTGGCGGATTTCCAAATGTGCCGCCTATAGACTGAACCAAAAATTGCCGCCTATAGGGTCGGTAGGTGGTGGTAAAAATCGATTCAAAAGTTGATCACCAATGGTTGATTTGTCTCATTGCAACCCATTGTTCAATGAAAGTTCGTGCCCCTAAATTACTAAATTAATTAGGTTTAAAAAATGCTGTAAGTATGTTTTTCATCATTTAGATGTAATTTTTCTGATCTCTTACTTTAATGCTACATAAAATAGGGCTTGAGGTGAAATACTAACAAATAATCCAATGTATTAGAGCACTTAAACTTCAGTTGCGTTTTGAAAGAATTGCCTCAACATGTCTCTAAAAATAAATAGGCTTGTTTTTCAAAATAAAGTGAAACGGGGCAAATACACGCAGCTTCAAAACTTAAGGAATTCCCCAAAGGGATTATCTACCCCCTTTCGACCACAATGTTAAAAATACTGAGAATTGCGGAGCTCTGCCCCCACCTTATTCCATAGCTATATAGTATAGTATATAACTTAAAAAACTAAATGTTCGACAATAAAATAGGAAATAAGCGTTTTTTTTTTCTCGAAAGTTATTTGTATTAAGATTACTGAACATATGAACAAAAACTTAACAAATATTACTGAATTCATTCAAGAAATTTATTACTGAAAAAAAATAAACAAAAAAAATATTTAAGCATCGCTTTAAATGGAGTGTTTTAAACCAAAAGTTTTAAATGTAACAACCTTGTGAAAAACTATTTGAAAAAAAAGTTTTAATCCATCAAATGCAACTATGCAACCCATTTTTTTACTGATCCTTTGGGAAAATCTAAAATTAAAATCAAGTTCAGTATAAAATAAATTTAGAATTTCCCAAGGAATACATTAAACAAGAAAAATTTCTAAAAAGTTCAAAAATGCAGGCCCGTTACCAGGAATTTCCCTTAGGTGGGAGCACCCACTTTTTCAGGGGAGCAAGTTAAATATTTGCTATTATTCCTGGATTTATGTAATTTATATTTTTACCTTACCTGTGTGTATTTGGTTAATTTTATATACATGCATTTAGGTTATCAAATATTATGGAAGGTAATATAACCCATAACTTATATTGTTTTTTTTTTGTAACGAAATTATTCCAAAGGAAATAAATACAGGTGCCCCCAAAACTTACATTAAACAATAAAAACACACCAGGATAGCCTATATAGTGCTAAACGATTGCCATAAAAATCCATAAAAACATAGTTAAAGAGCTTTCAAGGCGTATTTTTAAAACTATTAAACGCAGTCGCAGAAATTTCCTTTGGTGGGAAAGGACCAAATCTAATAATTCTTGGGTTAATCAGAAGTTTATAATTTTCAAGCGTAAAAAAACTACGTGAAGAATGAGGAAGTAATTTTAATTATTAAAGAACCTAAAATTTACTAGCAAAACTAGACCTAAAAAACTAGAAACCTGACCTAAAACTAGACCTTTACTAGAACCTAAAATTTACTAGCATAACAGTTCAATATAAGTATAAGTTCAAAACAATAAAGTAATTTAGAACGAGCTATATAAAAGAATAAAAGGGATGGAATTTTTTTAAAATTTAATTATTAAAATTTCATTTTAAAATTCTTGGGGGAGCCGGAGCCGAGTATGGAAAGTTTTGCGGAAGTCGAAGAAAATTTGCCGCGTACGAAAACTTGCCGCCGTAGGCTCTAGCCTAGCTAGCCTATTTAGAAATCCGCTACTGATTTGAACCAATCAGATACATAGATTAATGCTTTAGTCACAGCGAAGAAATACTACGTTATTTTAAAGCGGGCATAGATTCAACCAACTTTGATACATAAACATAAATTGGAGCCAAATATGATGATGAAGTTCTGTTTATGACTGCCCGAAAATAAAATATGCGAGCAACAGTTCACTCAACGCTGGCAACCTTATGTCCAACTTCACGAAGCTGAAATTGAGATGTAAGTTGAATATCGCGGTGCGTTGAGGGTTGGGTTGAATGAATAAGTGAAATGTCCTTAAGTCATGATCATTATCAAGAGCACTGAACTAGCATGATGGGGCCAATCGAAGCCCGTTATGCAACTCCATGAACTTGATTACTTTCTTGTTACTTGGTTCTATTGGGTTTAAGACGATCCCAATGTAAATGTACTTTTAGCCTACTTTTCTTTTTTTTTTTAATTCGAAAGAATTTTTTAAAAAAATGAAAAAGTAGGTATTGACATGTGGTCGATGTCCGCTTGTCTGTCTGTCCGTACCCTCTTCCAAAATCGGTTCTATCAATCGGATCTTAAAAATTCTTTTTTTTGTTAGAAAGCTATGACCTCAAAAACCCAACTTTCATACATTTTGTCCGCCTGTCTGTACGTCCGGACGGATATAAATCTATAATATGTCGGCGAATTTCCCATTGAATTAGCATTGAGATTCAATTTTGAGTCATTCAAATCACTGTTGCCAAATCAACAATGGCATGAGAAACTTTATTTAAAAATATTTGAAGCAAAATAATTTTTTCATGAATCATTTTGGAATTACGTCATAAAATGTAGCACAATGTGATTCTTTAATTGTTCATTAATTGTTTACCAAGAAAGCTGCAAGGCATATTTTTTGCATACAATTCTGCTTAGTTTTAATTTACATTTATATTTTTAAAGCAGTTTGGAGAAGTTTCATTATTATAGTTATTAATAAATATTTAATTATTCTTCGAACTTCAAATAAATCGAGCAGACGATAAATAATATTAAGTTAATTTGTGAAAGAATATTAAGGAAAATATTTGATTTTGGCCTTTAGAAGTTTAAATAGCTGTTTGTAGTGTAGTTGGTGGATGCTGTGTTTAGCGATTATTTTTCTAATGTGTATAAATCTAGTGTAGAAACGATTGTTGATAATATTTACTGTTAGGAACCTAGTTGTTTCCCAATTAGAATTTGAGTAAGTATTTAAGTAATGGGAAAGTAGGCTATTTTAGTTCTTTAAGAACTTCTTATTGTTATACTAGTTTTAACCAGTATAACTAATAAACGATTACACTGGTTATGAATTGATAAATATCGTTTATCTTCTTTGTTTTTCTGCCAGAGCGTGGGCGTGTTCAGCTACATCGGCGGCTACATGGGCATGTGGCTGGGGATCTCGCTGGTCGCCCTCTTCGATCTCGCCGAGACACTCGCCAACCTGCTGGTGATCTACCCCCTCTCGCGGTCCTCAAGCAGGAAGACGCGAGTCGTGTAAACACGGCCGACTTCAAGTTGCAGATTGTCCGGAAATTATCGACAGAAACTGTGTACTGGCAAAAACTAAATAAAATGACGAGAAAGTTCTGGTTGAACTAAAGCAGCCCACTTTCTTTTAGTTAATACTTACAGAAATTTTATTGGTACCCGACAAAAACTGTGTACTGGAAAATACTAAATAAATGATGAAAAAGTTATAGTCGAACTAACACTGCATAGTTTCTTGTTTTAATATCTACAGGCATTTATTATAGTAATTGATATCTGTTTCATTCTATTTTGATGTAATCAATTGAGTTTTATGGGATAATTATACACAGGTGTTTCAGTGCTCCAAAGGAACTATGATAGGGCCCTGAAGTCTTACTTTTAATTGAATTTAGAAAATGGAACGGTTGGATTGAAAGTTGAAAGGTATGTGCAGACAAACCGGTGGTTGGAAATACCCACGAAGTGAATACCCTGATATCCCGTCATTGAATTCTTTTAAATTAGAAAAGAAAAATGGAATTATTAGTAAAGCAAGATTGAATTTTGTTGTGCGAAGCCTATTTTTATAAGCCCGGGGTAAGTTTTTCTTATATAATCTTCCGGTTACTCGAATTGGGCTGCATGTAAACTTGTTTTCACTGCATGAATTTTTATTTTAAATGTTATATTTTATTTAAATTTTTTTATATTAAATGAATTTATTAAATGAATGTTCATATTTAAAAAAAAAATCTTTTAAGAGTTAATCCCTTTGATTGATTACAAAGTAGTGCATTAAATCTCGTTTTTTAAGAAAAACCGTAGAGCAGCAAAAACCAATGTAAAAAAGTCCTAAAATTTTCCTCGTCCCTTGACCGGTGTTCAATAATACTAGAAGTTTTACGATTTTTTAAATTTGTTTTAACTTGCCGACAAAACACTTCTTACATTTTTACAATTTTGAAGGCGCAATGAATAAAGTTGATTAATTCATTGCATGAGATTTGTCTTTTAAAGCTGAAATATTGATATTAAAATAGCATCTAAATTTAATATGTTAAACTTTATTACATACAATATAATTGTATTTAAATTAAGTGTTTTAAATTTGTTATTTTAAATCATGTCATATGTATCTTTAACGTCTTTTCTGTATTTATTTTGAAATTTCTGAATTGAAGGGCTTAGTGGAAGAACGTGCTAAGTGACAAAAAGGTGAAAACGAGATAATGAGCTTCAAAGTTTGTAGTTTGCAACTTTTCTGTCATTCACAAAATCATAGTTTATTTGCATGATATTTTAGTTTGGTTCTTCAAAATGCTTCGTGGCTTTTGGCTTAACCGTAATTTACGTAATAACATGAAATTTACAAAACGCGCTTGACACCTCATGCACTTGGCACGTTCTTCCTCCGAAGTGCTTCAGATTTTGGCATATCAGTTATATCATCCATAATTCAGTTTTTTAAACAAACCAGATGCTTTGAATGTTCGGTGCAATGTTGTTTTAACGCGAACTGTGATCTCCATAGAGCAGGTGCAACTTTGTTTTAATTATACCATCTGTTCGCTGCTAAATTATCTATGTTTATTACAATAAAAATCAGACGACATTCAAAGTAGACGATATTTTGTAAAATGTTAAAACCTTAATACCGTTTAAATTTAAATTAAAAATGCATTTTTTTTTCTATTTTGCTAAATGCACTCAAAACCCAGTTTTACGCAATATAAATTTTATTTCATTGATTATATTTAATAATTAAAGTTAATTGGGAAATATTAATTACATTTTGTTGAATTCTTTTTGATTAAAACTACAAAAGAACCCTTTGTTTTGCTATTAATGCAAGCGAAAGTCGGAAAATTTTCCGCAAACGTGTCACTTAGCACGTTCTTCCACTAAACGATCGTTCCGGAATCGGGCGATTTCGGTGGAAGAAAATATTAAGCATCCTTAGCACGTTCTTCCATTGAAAAAGTGACGAAAACGCGTGCACCTACCAACTTCGTATGCGAAAAATATACGAAATCGAATGTTTTCTAAAAAATGGAAAGCTGTTATGTTTAAAGCAGGTACTAACATGATCATTGACACAAAAATCTCAATTTTTTCAAAAATGTAACTTAGCACGTTCTTCCACTCAGCTCTTCAATTATTATCGTTTGCAAAAATTAATTTATATTTCAAAGAATAAATATGTAATATTCCTATCTTTTAAATAAAACCAAAACATTTAACATTTTGTTTTTTTAAAAAAACCTTCTGGAATAACAACTGTGTACTATTTCTGCCCTGAGGCACTGATTTAAAAAGTGGAGACATAAATCTAATAGAGCACTTTACTTCATGGGCAGGGGCCAAAATAACTGCCGACCTATAAACGGCCCGTGCAGTCAAAAATGTCCGACGAATAATATCCCGTGTAGAGGGAGTGCACGTTAAATATGTTCCAAAGTCCCAAATCTGCGTATAATGTCATCCTTAACGGTTGTGTTGGGTGTCTACTCAGATGTCGGCTCGTTACTTGACTATGGTTCCAAATGACGACGCCCGTCACGAATAGACCTCGTGTAGCTCTAGTGAAACGATAATTCAAATTACAAACAACAAATTACAAACAACTTAAAATACATTAACTTACCACCGTGAATAATTAATATTCAGCTTCTATGGTTATTCAACTACATATAGTTTATTTTCCTGCTACCCCTTATGTACTCAGGGATGAAGATAATTAATTTTTCTACTTACTTTTTTTTTGTTAAATGACACGAAAAAGAAGTATTTTACCTATTGGTTCACTGTTTACGTAAAACGAAGAAATGAGGAATTAGTAAACGATCATATCCTTAATGTAACAGTGGACCTTAATATTTTTAAACAAAAAATCAAAAATTTATTGAATGCTTCAAAGAGAGCCTTAATGAGTTAAAGATATACATAATATAGCACTCCTCGTCTAAGGTAAAGTCTTTATTTTTATGGAGTGTTAGTAGATAACGTAACCCAGTGTATCTGGTGTTAAATAAGAAAGCAGTGTAAGACTAGTAACATATCAACAACAAGTTTGTCGTTGCTATGGTGTTTTTCGATCTATATTTCAGAGGCGATTTCTTTTTATCTAGCATTTTTTTAAACATTGTTTTAATGTTTAGTTTTTTTTTTGACAATCATGATTAGGTTATTATCCTCAAATATTGAAAAGCAAGCATACATGTAACAGTTCAAAGTAGCTAGGTTGGTACATGTATTTTCCGGTTTGTGTGCTTGATCAGAGATCAGCTTATAAACCTCCGTTAAGTAAGACACAATAGAATTTTTCATTGACACATAGAAAGAAAATACAACTAGTGTGAAGGCGGGAATCGAACCCGCACCCGGTATAATGCTCAGAATGTTAGCGTTATGGGTTGCAATCAAACCCACTAGGCCACCCGGGCCCCAGTTCAAAGTATAACGCAATTCTTCCGAAAATTTTCAGAGAACAACATGTGTGACGTCACATTAGTTTAGGATCAATAATATTTTTTAAAAATTCCACACAAACTTAGTACGGACAGGAACGAAGGAAAATAAACAAATGAAATATTAATTATAATATAGCCCGAACAACAACCCATTTTGGCGAACATGAAACGAGATATAAATACTATTAATTTACCAACACAAACTGACCAAGGATTATTTTGACCAATGAATATTTAATGAGATTTCTTTTTCTTTTGAGCTGGATAACATTAAACAATCTTTCGTTTAAAAACTGTATAATCAATCCACTAAATATTAAATGCAAAAACTGACGTCACATGATTCATTATTTCAATCTGGATGACCAAATTGAAGGTTTATCTATTATTTGCGTGTCAGTTTGAGAATCACGGACTCTTCCACGGTGCATACAGAATTTGTAATTCAAAAGCAGCAGAAAATGTTCGTCCGACGGAACCCTCCTACTAGAAGGTGAATCATTTATGCCTAAAATATCTAAATCCATCGGTAAAAGATGCTTAAAAAGATTTTAAGCCTTTTTTTCGAAACAGAAAGGAATAATTAATTATTAAAAGACTTAGACAACGACAAATTATCTCTAAAATTCCTTATTATAGCTTCAACATATTGAGAACCATATTTTTGCAATGCTCAAGCAGCAGAATCTGTTCGCTCCTCAGTATCGTTTTCCTAAAGGGGGAAAAAATTTATGCCCAAAATTAGGGTGACCAGACGTACTGCATTTCGCGATACAGTTTAGTTTTCAGGTTTTTTTTGTATAATGTATAATCTAAATTTTGTATAATGTAAATAATGTATAATCTGTATTTTGTATAATCTAAAAATGTGCAATTAGTTTCAGTTTAATTGTTTCATGCCTCTTTCCAAAAAAAAAAACTAAACTAAAATATTATTTACGAAAATTTAATGATGATTTCCTTGTCGAAAAGTTACGAAAAAAGACGCTTAAATCACTTTATACTTTTCGAAACAGAAAAGAAAATTAATTAAACGATAAGTGCAGAAAATAAAGTATGGTGCGTGGGGTTGTATAACATATTTAAAAAAATAACTATACACTCTCTAAATTAGATTATAATAAAGTTACTATGATTCAAATTATCATTTCACGTATGTATGTAAACTCTTTAATATATTTGAAGAAGGGATTCTTATGGGTGCAGTGACTTTAACTAAATCATTTACTTGATATTTTAAACTATTTTGTTTCAATATTTGACACATGATTTTTTTTTTAACTTTCAGATACTACAAAACCAGGAAAAACAAGTTTCGAAAGTATTGTATCAGGCTATGCAAGGAATCCCTCATTACAGGTAAGGAATCGCTTGTAATACACTATAATAAATACTGGAGTATATTCAAATCCTTTCTGAACAATTAGTTGATACATTAAAAACATTTTATTTCTCGATCTAATTGCATGATACTTTATACTGTATTTATAATCCAGAAAGTTGAATTTTAAAAATCCATAATGTAGTTTATGCGCTATATTGTTTGTAACATAATATAAATGTTTTCCAATTTTATTTTTTACTAACTACCGAGACCATAACAATGAAGAGATTTCTGTGAGCATTCACTTCACCTTAGTACAGTATTAAATGTGCTGATACCGAAAGTGTAAATTATAATAATAAAACACACACACTGCTCCTAATTTAATCAAGAATATCATTGGTTGAACTTGTGTACATAGGTGGATATAGGGCAAAACATCGTTCCGAATTCGTAAATTAAAAACTAATAATATGAAGGTAAACATTTATATAGCTACATTCTACCATACTGTCAAATCACCAAAAAGATTTACGATCAACACATACAAAGTGTTCCTAAAATAATGATATCCGCTAAATGCTATATGCGGGTAGGCGAATACCCAAAATTCTAAAACTTTTACTATTACTCTAATCTTTTCCAAATTTGGCATAGTGATTTCAAATATAATTAACAATGCTATTTAGGCATTTTTAAATTTAAATATAATTTATTTATTTTAAACAGTGTTTTTCAACTAAAAAAAGGAGTTTACGCTAACAACTACCTTATTAAATTTTCCTCCTATAAACATTAACTATGTGC
Source organism: Oedothorax gibbosus (assembly GCA_019343175.1). Taxonomy (NCBI): domain Eukaryota; kingdom Metazoa; phylum Arthropoda; class Arachnida; order Araneae; family Linyphiidae; genus Oedothorax; species Oedothorax gibbosus. The sequence goes on along the minus strand of JAFNEN010001604.1, from coordinate 11,163 downwards.
TAAATTCTTCGTTTTGAACTGATAAGTGCAATGACCCTCTAGAGTTATAAACAAATCACAAGAATAGGCTTTAAGACAAATGATATGAATTAACAAAAAAAAAAAATTCGATCAATTTGCACTTGGACATTTTAAAAAAAAAATTACTACATTTACACCAGATGTTAGAGGGTCATAGGACTTATCAGTTCAAAACGAAGAATTTAGCACATAATTAATGTTTATAGGAAGAAAATTCAATGTGGTAGACTTGTTAGCGTAAACCCCTTTTTTTAGTTGAAAAACACTGTTTAAAATAAATAAATTATATTTAAATTTTAAAAATGCCTAAATAGCATTGTTAATTATATTTGAAATCACTGTGATAAATTTGGAAAAAATTAGAGTAATAGTAAAAATTTTAGAATTTTGGGTATTCGCCTACCTTAAGTGGATATTAATATTTTTCGATCATCCTGAATTTATTCTTTTTGTTGGTGGCATCTTAAACTACATTCTCACACTTTTTTTATGAAACTGTATACGAAATTTAAACTAACTAAAACTAAACTCCTCGGCACAACAGCCCATTGATGGGCCAAGGCCTGCCATGCCCAATGGACAATTACAGCGTTTTCCACAAACATATTTATTCGATTAAGCATATTAAAAAACCTCTAAAACTCAAGTATTTCTGGTTTTAAAGATGTATTTATTTTTAAATTCATTTTTAAAGTTAATGATACGTCCCTTCTGTTAAACCTCTCTTAGCATAACAGATGACGTCACGGTTGGCTTTTTTTTTGTTCTTGGCGTGTTATTTCGTATCACGTTTTACTGTATCGCTTTTGAAACTGTGAAACGTGCTTTCATCCTTATCAAACTCTTTAAAAAGTTATGCTATTTAACAGAAACATGTCATGTTCATTCCAGTTTTAATTTCTTCAAACGTTGAACGATTTCACTCGACTATTCCGATCAGATCCAGCAGTCAATAATTATGCAATAGCTCATACGCGCTCTAGTGTGTGTATTTTAACTAACAACCAAACTTGGAACAAGCTGTTTAACTTCCTTGATATGAACTGGTTACAAATAATATTGTCTTCTTTTAATGAGGTTTCGCAGAAATTGTAAGGTTTACTATTTTATAAAGTGTATTCCAGCATAGATCGAAACATCGCCAAAAACATAACAGTTGACGTCAGAGCTGTTTTCAGTGACGTACATTTTCGGCAAATTTCAAATGCATTTTTTGTTGAAATTAAACATATTTGTGAATATTTAACCTTACATTCGGAATCTGCAGCTTCTAATGTACCAGAAAATTACATATATTATGAATTTCGCGTTTGATGCAACTTGTCCATTCAGATTTTGTCACCAAGGGCTGTAGGGTGCTAAGCATATGTCCCGGTTAGGTGGTCAATCCCACGCGGGACCCTAGGAGCTAGGTCATTATAATGCGCATATATATATATGTATGTATATATATATATATATATATATATGTATATATGTATATATGTATATATATATATATATATATATATATATATATATATATGTGTATGTGTATGTGTATGTGTATGTGTATGTGTATGTGTATGTGTATGTGTATGTGTATGTGTATGTGTATGTGTATGTGTATGTGTATGTGTATGTGTATGTGTATGTGTATGTGTATGTGTATGTGTATGTGTATGTGTATGTGTATGTATATGTATATATATATATATATATATATATATATATATATATATATATATATATATATATATATATATATATAATATATATATATATATATATATATATATATATATATATATATATATATAATATACACATACATACATACACACATACATACATACATACATACAAAAACAAAAAAAAAATGTAAAAACAAAAAAATGAAAAATATATAAAATAAAAATATGGAAAAAAACCAAGAATAGTGGGAAAGGCCATTTCATCAGGAGGTAAAAACCTTACGCCACTATTAAAACAATACACTTTTCTGTATTGGGATGGACGAGAGTCAAATAAAAAAATCCCAATTTTACCCCGAAGTGTACTGTGGAATTTCCAGAAGACAATTAAAAACAAAATCAAAATTAAAAAACAAAATCAAAAACATAGGTAAAGACAAACTTACATAAAGCAGATGAAGCGAATGAAAAACCAACCCTAACTATGAAGCCAACCGCTTCTCACAAAATCCGAACTAAAAAATTAGATGAAAGTATTGACAGTTACAGTGTAGAAATTAAATGCGGTGAAGGAAAAAAATAGACTATGAGTAAAAATTTAGTGACGTCCCAAAGAAAATTATTGCAGATACTTCTTTAAAAATTTTGTAGGGAAATTGTTGTTGATAAGTGTACGATGGAGGTCAAGTTTTTGGGAATTTTTAAAGTTATTGACGTTGCAGATGATATTAATGCGATGTAAGTGATTTATAATGCAATTTCTATAGACTTTAACAGAAAGATTAGAAATCCAAGGAATAAGTCGAATAACATCAAAATTAAAAACATTACGTTTATCATAAATGTTGGTGTTGGCAGAGTTATCTGAGACCTGAATTTGTATGTCTAAGAATTGTAATGAAGAAATAGAGCTATTGGTTTTCTTAAGAAGAAGTTCTGATGGGTAAATTTTGTGCCAAAGGTATATAAAATCAGGATAATCAAAGACAATCAGGTCATCAACAAATCGGAAGGCAGTGAAGTTTAAAAGAGTGTAGTTTTTCTCAAACCAGTGTAAAAATAAATTTGCAAGGATTGTTGAAAAGGAACTACCTTGTGGTATTCCACTAACTTGTTGGTAGATTTGTTCACTATTGTAAATAAAATTATTTAAAATGCAAAAATTAATTAGTTTATTCCAATATTCCTGACTAATATTTAATATACTATTGTAATCATTATAATAAGCAGTGAGGACGTCTTTTAGGTGAAATAAAGGTAGGCTAGAAAATAAATCTTTGAAGTCAAAAGTGTCAACTGAATGAATATTCTTGTTATGCAAGTGTTCTAAAACAGGTTTATTGTTGTTAATAATCCAAGTAAAGCCTTCACCGACAATAAAATTGTAAAGTTTGTTCAGCAGATTAAAAAAGATATCACCAGGTTTATTGATGTAAGTGTTGGAACCACAGGTTATAAAGCGAAAAGCTAAAGGGGTTTTGTGGAATTTTGGAGTGATGGTAACATAGGGAAATTTAATGGAGGAGTTATTAATTTTAAAATATTTATTGAAGGCAATAATCTTTTTACATACACTTTTGTAGTCCAAGTTTGAAAGTTTGTATGTGTCGGATGATTTTAGTTCATTGTCAAGAAGAGACAAGTAGAAGTTTTTACAAATAAAGGCATAATTTTTGGAGGCTTTGTCCACTGAAATTATAATAAAATTATTTTGGATGTGTTTGACAGAAGCTTTTAAGTGTTTTTGGTTGTAGTGGGAGAAATTAAAATTATAAAAGTTGTTATCTATGAAGGTTTGAAAGTGTTTAAAAAGTGTCCACTTCCACATAGTGAACTGTTCCAAGGGTGTGTTATACTGATAAGAAATTTTAAGGATGAAATTGTCAATGTTATTAAGAAAAGAAAGCTTATATTTATCAATATTATTATGGAAGATTGGTCTGAATTTAGTGCCTTTTGAAAGGACATCCCTTAATTGTGGATCTTCAATTAAATTTAGGTCACCAGTGATGATGTGATTGTGATGAGGATCAATGAAATCTTTATAATGGGGTTCTGTGCAGCAGCAGTTAATGGTATCACGGTGAGAGACGGTATTAGAACAAAAATCATTATAGTTGAAAATGGATCTGCCAAATGGAGTGGTGTATTTAAAGGCTTTGGAAATGTTTAGGTTCTTAATAGGGAAAAAGTTAGATATATTATTGATAGTATTGTGAAAGTTGAAATGATCATAACTTGGATGTAAAAAGTCGAATGTAAAGAATCTCTTATCCTTCTTATTAGGAGCAGTCATTTTCGAGGTTTTAAGCTTTAATAGGTCAAAGACCAAAATTTTAAAGTGTGTGTTTTTGAAAGTGAGATTGTTGAGAGAATCGAAAAAAGTGAAGCTATTTCTTTTATTGAGGGAAAAAATGAAAATTTTGATGGCCTTCCAATCAAAGTCCAAAAGAAATTTAGATTCTAAATTAAAAATAACATCTTGAAAATTAAGAATATCCGGTGATCTTTTTTTCCTTCCACCTCTCTTCCCACGAGTGGTTTTAAAATTAGGAGTGTGAAATAATTTAGAAGTATTGCAATTGGTGTGGTTGATTTGCGTGTGGTTAAATGTATCATTAAGACCATATGGAATGATAGTTTTGTACATCAGCATAAAATGGTTTTCTTTTATAAGCCTTTCTTCTTTAGGGACAACTATGTCTAAAATGCTAATAATAGCTTTAGAGAAAGGATGGATATTGAAGTTGGTCAAATTCTGCATTAAAGGAGGATGGATTTAAAGCATATTTTTTTATGTCGTTCCTGTGATTGTTAATTCGGAGGTTAAGGGGGCCACTTGTTTGACAGATGTAAGAAATTTTACATAATGAACATTGTAGACGGTAGATGCAGTTATGGACCTTACAGGCAAGAGGAAGATAGTCATTATTTGAAATATTTGAGGGAGAAATGCATGGGCAGGTGAGGCATCTGGAGTCCTTACAAGTGCGGAAAGTGGGATGCTTTTTGTTGTTTAAATTTGAGATGCCTGAGAATGTGGTGTTGGAAGTCAAAGGTTGTTTAAAATCTGCTTTGTTAAAATGATCAAAATGAATACGGTAATTGTCTGACGATGAGAAAGTTCCCCCTTAAGTTCTCTCACACCGTGCACTGTATATAGAATGAGCTTTAGACAGATTGCCAGTCGATAAAAAAGTAGTAATTGTCATAATCATGAATGGGAGTGAATATAATAAGTGAAAGAGCGCTGGAGCGCTGCTACTATTCAAAAATTATAATAAAGTACACATAAAACAATTGAAAAAAATAAGATGCTAAAACACAGAATATAAAAAATTAGAATCTTACCAACTGGCGCTAAAGCTGCCACAATCAGTAAAAAACAAAATATGTATGTCAAATGTATGTAAATTTGTATGTCATATTGAAGTTCTATGCCTGAATTTTATATCCTTATTTTGAATTTTTTGTATTTCCCATATATCTATAAATCTTTTTTATGCTTCTTACTACCGTATTTTTTTATATCCTACTTAAATTTATATGATTCTTTTTTATTCTTTTGCAGCGGAAAACTATTCTTTTAAAGAATAAATGTGGTCTAACACGCCAATTTGATATAAAAAATATTTATCTAGTTAAAGTTATTCTGTATTATTTTTTATATATAAATCTATTTTAATATTGCTGTATTATTTTATAGCTAAAATTGAGTGAATTTTTATTTTCGGGCCAATCGATCGCCTCTAACGGTAAAAAATCAAATAAGGCGGAAGACGCCATTTTGAATTATAATAAATTCATATATGTTTCAATTGTGTTCCCCATTCATGTAGTTTAAGCCATTCTTTATTAAAAAATACAACTAAAGTAGAAAGAATTTCAAATTTCGGGCCAATAGATCACGTAATATTACAGGTTGAATAATCCAAGATGGCGGAAGCCTCCATCTTGAATTTGGATTTTTTAAAAGTTTTTAAGTAATTCTTTATCACCTAATACACCTAGAAAAGAAAGAATTATCGATTTCGGCCAAAAATAACGCTAAAAATGAATCAGAGAGTAAAAACCAATATGGCGGAAGACGCCATCTTAAAATTAAAAAATACTCAATTTTTGCTAAAAAGTATCTTCTAAATTTATAATCTACACATTGAAACTAAAATAGAAATCAAAGTAAAGATAGAACTAAAATAAAAAGAATTTTTAATTTAGGTTAAATGGAAAGCCTTATATTAAAGTAGAAAAAATCCAATATGGCGGATGACGTCATCTTGAATTTTTTATTTTTTTCAAATTATTGTTATATAGTAACAAAATGTATAAAAATATACCTAAAATATAAATATTTTTGTGGTTTAAATATAGATAAAATATATTAAAAGTGAAAAAATCCAATATGGCGGATTCCGCCATCTTGAATTTATCTTCTAAATGCTGCTCTAAATTCTTGAATATATCTTCTAAAATGCACTTTTTGTGACATGGGTTACGTCAGACAGACTAGTATAATTGCTTACTTTTAAGAATTAATCTATACACATATCAAATATTAAGCATTACAATTCTACTAATTTTAATAATGAATTCAACCATTTTCAAACACATGATTTCAATAAAGTTAAACTTTATATTCTTGATATTATACCCAATAATTCTAAAAGACTAGATATGGAAAGGTTCTACATCTTAAAATACAAAACTCTAGCTCCATACGGTCTTAACGATCTTTTTCTTAACACTCAAGTAAATATGTCGAATTGCAATACCTATACTCTCTTCAATACTAGTAATAACTCAAAACGAAGAGGATGCAGAGGTAGCGGTATTTATAGGAAGAAATTTACTTCAAATTTCCACGACCCTAATATCTTATTTACTTTCTTCAAACAAAGGATCGATCTTTTGAACAAAGATTTTTCGACTCACTATAAGTTTAAACCTACAAAAAACTTGAATTTTTCTCTTAATGATAAAATCTGCTTACTTTTTGGGACCTTTTTAAGGACTTATAATTGTAATAACTCGCACTTTGAAATTTTAATTGATGACATTTTCAAGGATAGATTATCTCGAATCAATCCAATCAAAATGAAACCTATTGACTCTATCTATATGATTATTAACTTCAAGAATCCAATCTTCGATCTTTTTAATTTCAATGAACATTTTCAGAAATTGGATTTCCTTTTTCCTATCAAACCCACACAAATCTCGGAATGTTTCAAATACGACTCTCCCTTGGCAGAAGAATCTTCAATTATAACAAATTCTGCCGCGATCTTGATAAACACAGAATCAAGGCTGTTTGCCATTGCAATAACCCTGATTATGCTCGTTTTGTTGACCTCGATCTACAACATATTGTTACGGGTGAACTCGATATTGTCAATTGTATTGATCTTAAAAATCTTATGTGAAAGGGAACTAAATTTAGGCCCATTTTTAAAACAAGTAAGAAATTCATATTAAATACCTTTCTCAAGGATATTGATGATTTTTGTGTAAAGAACTCGGGAAAATTTATCATCCCTATTGGTTTCTTCACTGAGTGGAAATGGACCTTTTTCGATATTTTAAAGAAATTTGTTTATGAGAAATTTTCCAATTTTGGTCAGGACTCATCCTTCACTTTAAATACTATTAAACAATCCATCGAATCTTTACAAGAACTCTATATAATTACTCCAGTGGATAAGGCATCTAACAACTTTGCTATTATTTGCAAGGATTTCTACCTAAATCTTTTAGATCAAGAACTCCAATAATTACAAAATTTCTACTTCTAATTATACCACTATTTCCAAAAAAATTATTGCACTAAATAAACAATTAAAAATTAATAATTCACACATATTGTCTTCCCATATTTAACTATTTATCCTAAATTTCATAAAAATCCTATTAAATTCAGATACATCACATGTGGTTTTAACACCTACATGATCAAACCGGGAATAACTTTTTCCAATTATCTTAATTTAATTTATAATCTTATTTAAGAAGAAAATCGTTCATGGATAATTACCGACAATGCTAAAGTTTTAGACTTATAATAATTACATTTCCACAATAGAAACCTATGATTTTAAAGATCTTTTTACTAGCATACCTCTAACATCATATCTAACTAATTTAAAAGATGTTCACTTTTTTCACGATTTTCATAGTTTTTTCGATATTGATTTGGAATATTTTAAACAACTAATTAATTTTTGTGTTTTCAATAACTTCACATTTAACAACAGATGATTGGTATACCACAAGGGTCAGATTTTTCATCCATTCTTCTTATATTCTTTATTTTTACATTACTATGAAAAAAACTTTAACTTACTCCCTATCACAGTTTTTAGATATATTGACGACTGTATAGTCTTTAACTACAATTTCCAAAACATTCTTAATTATATTAATCCAAAGGAATTAATTCTTAAAAAGACCAACCCAATTCACATTTCTGCTGTATTCTTGGATCTCGATGTCAACGTTGTTGGCGGTCGGAACATCTTAAACGTTTTCGATAAACGCACTGAATTTGACTTCACTGTTTTTAAACTCATTTACTGGAACTCAAATATTTCAATTAAAGTCTATTTGAATACTATTATTAATCAATTATCTAGATATAATAATATTTTCAATTCACATAATAATTTTATCACCAACTGTAATTCCTTCTACAAAGTTCTAAAACTTAATAATTACCCTAACTACTTCATCAGAAAAATTAATAGGTACTCAGGTAATTACAAAATAATTTTTAAAGATAATTTTGGTTTTTCTACTCCTGAATGTTTTCATACCATTTTCACGACATTATAACTTTCGGTGGCAACACTGATACTATGATCTTGTCTTTGATAAGCTTTTATGACTTTATAAGCACACATGCTCACACGTCTTTTCACTTGAAGATAAAATTTACGCCGACTATATTTGAGTGTCGATGGCTGCACAGTATGTTTAATTTGTCTAATTTGTGATAATTTGTAGTTTTCTATTTTTGTGTTCTTTGATATTTTCTTTTGTTGTGTTCATTGAAATTTTTAACAGTTTTTAGGATGATTTTTGGGGCAGAAGTTACATTGTGCTAATTGCACAATGTGACTAGCAGAAAAAATCATCTTATGTTAGTGGTCGTTGACTGCCCCCTTATGAAGTTCAGCGACTTCTAACAATTTACTTCTTTCAATTTACCATGCTTTATGTTTATTGTATTTAATGTTTTCTTGTTATTTAGTTGTTACTTATTTTAGTATTTTCGGACAGTTTCTAATTCAATTTTATACTCACCTATTTTCCTTATTGGAATTCATTAAATTTTTAAATTTGTATTTTAGAATAAAATTATATTTTTTCTGATAGTTGTTGCTGCTTTTCTCCGACAATAGTTTAATTACTTCTTATTTAAACTTCAATTTAAAATCTTTATATCAATGCAACTATAATATAATTTTATTATAAAATCTTATTCAATGTATGTATGTATGTATGTATGTATGTATGTATGTATGTATGTATGTATGTATGTATGTATGTATGTATGTATGTATGTATGTATGCATGCATGCATGCATGCATGCATGCATGCATACATACATACATACATACATACATACATACATACATACATACATACATACATACATACATACATACATACATACATACATACATACATACATACATACATACATACATACATACATACATACATACATACATACATACATACATACATACATACATACATACATACATACATACATACATACATACATACATACATACATACATACATACATACATACATACATACATACATACATACATACATACATACATACATACATACATACATACATAAACATACATACATACATACATACATACATACATACATACATACATACATACATACATACATACATACATACATACATACATACATACATACATACATACATACATACATACATACATACATACATACATACATACATACATACATACATACATACATACATACATACATACATACATACATACATACATACATACATACATACATACATACATACATACATACATACATACATACATACATACATACATACATACATACATACATACATACATACATATACATAAATACATACATACATACATACATACATACATACATACATACATACATACATACATACATACATACATACATATAGTACACATAAAACAATTGAAAAAATATATAACATACCAAACACATAATACAAAAAGAGAGAATCTTACCAACTGGCGCTAAAGCTGCCATAATCAGTACAAAACAAAAATAACGAATACAAAAACAAAAAAAGTAAAACAAAAAAATGAAAAAATATAAAAAAAGATATGGAAAGAAACCAAAAATAGTGGGAAAGGCCATTTCATCAGGAGGTAAAAACCTTACGCCACTATTAAAACAATACACTTTTCTGTATTGGGATGGACGAGAGTCAAATCAAAAAATCCCAATTTTACCCCGAAGTGTACTGTGGAATTTCCAGAAGAGAATTAAAAACAAAATCAAAATTAAAAAACAAAATCAAAAACATAGGTAAAGACAAACTTACATAAAGCAGATGAAGCGAATAAAAAAACAACCCGAAACTTTGAAGCCAACCGCTTCTCACAAAATCCGAACTAAAAACTTTGATGAACTTTAAAGTCTATAGAAATTGCATTATAAATCACCTACATCGCATTAATATCATCTGCAACGTCAATAACTTTAAAAATTCCCAAAAACTTGACCTCCATCGTACACTTATCAATTGGATTAATTAGTGCGACGAGTGTGAAAACCATGTTTTAACGATTAACTGGTCAACGGTTTTAACTGTTTTGAGGCCAGCTTTACAGGTGCTCACCATTTTACCCTACTTATGCAGGTTTCCCGGCGCTGGCGTCAACCCGCATCGGCCCCATCAGGCGGGTCTTGAAAGCGCTGGTTCTGGTGGTGTGCGTGTGCGGATTTCTCTACCAGACATTGGAGTTCCTGGACATGTACCTCGAGTACCCTACTATGATGAACAAGCAGGTCGACCGCCCGTACTCGGTCTCCTTACCTGCCATAGGGTTCTGCAACGAAAACAGGTAGCATATGTGTAAAATATAGCAGCAGTGGAGGGAACTAGGGACATATGACCTAATTGGAAGTTTTTTGCTTGTAAATTAAAAAAACCCCGCTATTTATGGATGTGTAAATGCAGTCAATTTATACTTCAAAAAGTATTACACAATATATATTAATATTTTCTGAAGTATTAACTACAATAATAGTAACATATAAATTATTTAAAATTTTAGTTTTGGGTCATGTATCTCTGTACATTGGGATGCATGACCCGCACCTATCAGGGATACGTGACCCAACCCATATATTTGGTAAAATGACTAAAAATTATCAAAATACTTTACATGG